>CM072092.1:41842370-41952370 GCA_036850905.1 Luffa acutangula | reverse complement strand
TAACAGTTCTTAAGCTCATTGTAAATCTAGTAATAACTTAAATAACCAGAAATTCGAGCAGAGTTTCCTCTGAAACTTGGTTAAAACACACCTGAAAAAAAAAAGGCAATATATACGCATATAATCTCCCTAGAAATAAAGATACTATATCACACCCTCTAGCCGACTTAGAGACACAGGCTTCTCAAACCACAATACTCAGCCTAACACTTCATTACCAAACCCTATACATAATAAGTGATATGCATCGAGTTGCAGAGACTGGTGGCAGATTCTGATTAGCTCATCTGGTTAGCGAACTTTGGTTGAAACTCAAGAGCAACCTGGTGGAAAAATAAAAATTAAAGAATGAGCTGAAAAGCCCAGTGAGTGGTAGGTTCATAAATAAAATAATAATTGATCTCCTCTTTAAGCATAATTTTGTAACTCTAGAAAAACAATGTTAAACGGGAGATGTTAATAATTCTCAAGATAACTACAACATAAGAAAATATTTACGAGTAGCTCTTGAAAACAATAACACATGTCAGAAACAATCTACACCGAACCTGTACCCAAATCTCTAGTCATACTGGCGTAGAGTAATTTCAATACGCTCAGCAGAGCAATCTCTGTCATACTATGCATTGAGTTATCTCGAAATGCATAGCAGAGCCATCTCTGTCATACGTGCACGTAGAGCTACCCTCAAGGGCTAAGCACCCTAACACACGATCCAAAACCTACACGTGTGCTAAAGTGGGTCCTAAGGACCTCTCCCTATACCACGGAAACACATTCACGTAGTATACGGGTAATCACCATGGGTACATAGATCTAGTGGATTCAAACCCTGTTAACATAAAAACTCAACATCATCCAATGGCTCCAAACCGTTCTCTTTTTCTAAAACAACATTTCATAAACTAGAGATATTCCTCAAGAACACAAATATTTTAAATTGCTCAAATAACCGTAAAAATATCTCATATAGCTCTAAATAATAATTTTGGCTAAAAAACATAACATACGGAACTTTGTAACACTTGTTTGAATTCTCGAATAACTTGAAAAGATCTCTAGTATCTATAAACGATAATTTAAGCAAACACAACAATATTGGTAACTCATAGCAACTCTTTGTAAACCTTATAATAGTTTCTTTAAAATTCCGACTTAGTTATAAAGTTCTTGAAATCTCATAATAACAATTAAACAACAATGAAACATTTTGTAAAACAACCACTCACCGAACTATTCACGCTGACGCTTCAGATCATAAGTTGTTCCAATTTTTGTCCATCCTGAAGTTTCAATAATCATATCATAACACAATTTAATCTCCATACTACACCATGTAGTTGGAAAAAAAACCAACAACCCAATTAAACATCAATTAAATATCAACCGGTTCTAATTTATCACCCTTAACATTCTCATTAAGTCCCAAAACTTCAAATTACACTTTCTCTCTTTTCTATTTATTACCAAGGTACAAATTGTCTTTTCCTCCCAATTAAAATAACAAACCAACAATATTTCATTCCTCCATTTTCCCATTCCTCTATCCATGAAATTGGCTTCACACTCCCACAACTTATTCTCTCCTCATTAATCGCCCTTGTACTATGTTTTCCCTTTTTAAGCAACTTCTTTATTTATTCATTTATTCCCTTTCATCACCATCTTCTTCTCCATCCCTCTAGTTCCTTCTTCCTCAACCTACTCTCTCTGTTTTTTTTCCTCCAAATCCTCATGGGCATTGAATTTCTTTGGAACTCCACCTCACAATTTCTCTTCGTATTCCTTTCCCCTTCTTAAGCAATCCAACTTTTCCCCCAAAAATCAACGCCGGCAAAGAAACCAAAACTCAAGATGTTTTTGCTTTTTAAAAATAAAACACAAACATAGCCTCAAAATTCATCTAATCCATTTCCCTTGCACCAAAAATCTAACAAAACATATATATACCCATAAATCAATTTGCAACCATGGATGACCATTAGTGGAGCTTAAAACCCATTTCTTCCCCAAAATTTATCTAGAAAACTTACCAAACTTGTTATCGAAGCCTCCACGTTTGAATTACAACCTCCAAATTGCACGCTACCTCTTCTTTCCCAAGTTCCTCTTCACCGGCAACCCCTCGCTTCTTCTCCCTCTCGATCTCTCCTTCTACCTTCTGTCGGTTCTTCTTCCTCTTTTTTTTTTTAAAAAAACTCTCTCCCTCTCTCTTCGTGGTTTCTTTCTCCAGCCCCTTCCTTTCTTTTCTTCTTTTTTTTTTCTTTTTAATAAACATTTATCCACCGCCTCAGTTTTATCTTTTTTTTTTTTTTTTTGTATTGAAATCTTAAATAAAAGAAAATATTAACTGGGTTGGGCCTTACATTTATAACAATTATAAAACAAATCCATAACAAGCTTAATTTGAGTATAACACTTATAATCAAACTAATGAAATTTCATGCTTCATGCTTGGTTAATTTTATCCTTTAATAATTATAACAATTATAAGAATTAATCAATTTTAATTAACCATTCAAGCATGAATCTCCCTAAATTAATACAACTCTTATATTAATTAAACATGAAATTTCCCTCGTGCATTTGAATTAATAAATAACACTTATTCTAATTAAACAAAAGCATGAACATGCTTTCCTATGGTGGGGTTTTAAATATAAATGACATACATTATGCACATAAAATACTATTTAATTAAAACATACATTCAATAATGTATAATTAATTAAATTTACTAAAGTGAATTGGTTTTGGGATTTTTAATCAAGCAAAAATAAGAACTAAAATTATTACAATAATAATTTCAAATAGGGCTTGGACCGCTCCCGAACCATTCGAACCGACCCGAACCACCTTTGGATTGCTTGAACCGGACCATTTTACCGTTAAGTGAAGAACGTACTTGAGCTGGAACTAAAAAACAGCATGCTGGAATTTTCGGCCAGCAGCGAGCAGTCTCCGAATTTCTTCAAATTGACGGCCTAAATGGACTCTATTGACTCTCAAATTTTACAGACTCCATATGAACACATTAAAGCCCATAAACATGTAGGCAATTACAATTAATTCCAACGAATTGACTGAAAATTAAAATCAATCCCAAAACCAATTTTCTTTAGTTTTTACACAGTTTCATCATATGAAAAACTACCCACCAAGCTAGAATTAATGCATGTTAGGTGCCTTAATCATGCTTTGATACCAATTGAAGGTGTTCATATAACACATGCGGAAGCAATTTTAGGATCGGAGGCACTTAACTACATCAATTTTAGAAAATGAAAACATGTTGTCCAAATACCGTAAGGAGAGAACAGAATTTTTACCAACCTTTTGGAGACCGATTCAACAACTCCCTTTGATTCCTTTGATCACGAACGGTGTGTGGACCACCTCTAGTGTCTTCCCTACTATTCTCCGGGCCAAGAACGACTTGTGGGAGTCTATAGAGATAGGGAATGGGAAGGGAATGCTTGAAGGTTCAAGCACTAGAGAGATATATGGAGATGAGTCAGTTTGAGACCAAAATCCAGCAGCATAACAATATGGAAAATGGCTCTCGTTCCTTTGAATCTGATTCATACTCCTTATATAGACATCTTCCATACAGAGAGAAGCCTCATGACACTAGACACATGGTGAAATTGCAACTCAAAGTGGATTCTAGGTGTTTAATTCACAACACATGCAACTAGTGCATGGTTGTGTTGTTTTCCACTATGCATCAACATGCAAGAGTGGGAATGCCACTAAATCCACTTAAAATTGAATCTAAATTCTCAATTTTCAGCTTGCAATTCATTCCTATTTCAATTTAAAATTGAAATTGATTTCTAGGCAATTAATTGGTACAATTCCAAGTAATTTTTACATGATCAATCCAATTAATCTTTATCACCTAGTGTCATGAATTATATATGATTCCTAATACATATATATGGTATTCAAGACACTTTTAAATACTCCATCTCTCATTTTCTAATTTAATTCATAATTAAATTATTGTGTCAAACACAATTTACGATAATACCCTTTTTCCCGATTTTGAACGATTCAAAGCTTCCTATCTTTTGTTCTAGGCTTAATTCCGATATGAGCTAGTAGGGGGACCTAATGGACCTATAGATCATGGGCTCCAACGATTCGAGGCTAACCGTCTAATCTCATTATCCAAGCTAGCCAACATTCGTTAACTATTGGGACACTCCACTATAGCCCGATAGTTGCATTCCCCTCACTATAGATATATTTCCGTCCACTTGATTTAACCATGATTAGTAAGTCGACCCTTCACAGGTTGTTCGTAGCTATAGCTAGGTCAAAAAGCCGTTTCACCCCTATAGTACTTCTAGTTCCTTAAGTCCCACTGATCCTTTAATGAACAATTGGTTTATGGTCCAACCATAAAACCGAGTCCCTCTCGGGCCAATGAGAGGGCGGGATCCCTTTGTTCAAGCCCCGGAGTCAGCACTTAAGGGAACAACCTCTCTACTATCCCTAATTCGGGTAGGAGTGAATTCCTTCTTGCACGACTATGTCCCCAGCTATCTACCCGTTCCTATCCCTGAAATGGGAGGCTTATTGAGTCGGCGATACTGAGTCACTCTCACCTATGCAAATCTAAGGATAAGCCCGAATAAACAAGAGTTCATAGTTAGCTCAGGATTAAGATCGAGTTACCTAGGTCATCACATGAAATAGTCAGTCTCGTCAGTAAACGGTGTTATAAAGCGAGAGTGACTTATTTCTCGGTCCTGGTCTTATGCAAACTCATTGCATAGGACGCCCCCACTCACATGTCTCTACATGGACGATTTAGGATCACATCGTCTATACCATCTATAAAGTGGGTCGCGTCTCATAGTGTCTCCAGAATAAGGTACCCAACCCTATCCCTATACTATAGACCGTTTTGGCTATTACTTAAGCTTGATCCACTTTTATGTCTCTACATAAAGCTCAAGTGTTCATCCTATAGCCATGGATCTTAGTTTATTGGATTTGGGTTATTATATGTGCAATTTACTTTATTCAGTAATAACTTTACTGATTTAATCTCGATAACGTCTTTATCGAATAAGTATATAATTCGTTTAACATTCACTATCTACGAGTTTTAGGACACCAATCCCAACATTGACCACGTTTTAGGGCCTCAGGTAGACTTATTAAATTTCTTTTGTCTTACATAGCTAGAGTGTGTTCCTTCCCCATCTCAGGACTGATAAAACTTAGTTACCAGGCACGTTTCACGTGTGTTCTATTAGTTGACTGTTAGAGCTCAGTTTCAGGCACGCTAGCGTGCGCTCTCTCAGTTTAGGACGGTGTTGAGCTTATGATCAGGCACGTTGTTCGTGCGCCAGTTGGCACCAGGCATGTTTACATGCGTCAGTTGCTCCACCGTATTTTTATTTTTCATTCAGGGGTGTTGTGTTGGGATAGGTGTAGTTCTGCTAGAGGTGGCCAGCTAGTCTCTAGTTTACTTACCTTAACCGACTGACCCACACAACACTCTAGTTGGCACAGGTTGGGGATAGGTCAACACCCTAGACAGAGCATGATTATGTGATCAGTTTGGCCCTAGGGTTAGAAACCTGAATGTTAAATTCAGTTAGGTCCCTATGACGCTAAGACCCAAGAATTCAGGAATTCAGGAAATTCAGTTTCAAGCTAATAGATCCCAAGTTCAGTTTCAGCTCTTAAGTGGCTACTTACTGAGTATATTCGTATATACTCACCCATGTTATTTGTCTTTCCTTTTCAGGAGGTAATTGAGGGCGCTGGCGATAGACGAGAGTTGTGGCTTGGCTGGCTATGGGACTGCAGCTGCAAATTTTGTCATCTTCCTTAGACATACAGTTCTTTCCTTTTTAATATCAATTCCATGTGGAACCGTAGTTTTTAAACAATTGTTTTTGTTTCATTCAGGACTCATTCAATTACTTTCATTTCATTGTTTGACTGAGGAATGTATTCACGTTTTGGGCCCTATTTTAATTAAATGAAAAATATCGTTATTTTCGCTTTAAAGTTTTACAAAGTTTTCCGTACTCATACATGTAGTAGCAACCCCTTTGTACGTTTTTATTCCCTCTCTAGTTGGGTCGTTACAAGCATCGGCAGCTAGCTCCACGCCACTCGGCACGTTGCTCGATCGAGCAGTCGTGCGCTCGTGGCGCCTCGACTCCCCAACTCAAGCACACGCCTCGCAGCACGTCACCATTGCCGATCCCACCCCACAACCGATGCAACGCCCGAGGTCCAAGAATGCCCACCGCCGATGGCAGTGCAGCTCCCTTGGACCTCCGGCGCATGCCTCGGGGCGCAAGCCCAAGGCGACATGCAACATCGCAACATCCTGCACCCAACGAGGTTCATGTCGTGCGTCGAGGCACCCGATCCCACCCCACCATGCACGTTCCGCCGCCACGTCGCCTGCCCTCCACAGGCCTCCGCGAGGAGCCCCGAGGCTGGCACGCAACACCGCAACATCCCACACCCGACGAGGTTCATGCCGCACGCCCAAAGGCATCCGGCCCCGCCCCATCGTGCACGTTCCGCCGCCGCGTCGCCCGCCCTCCCCGGGCCTCCGGACGGATGCCCGAGGACTGCAAGCAACACCGCAACATCCCATGCCCGACAAGGTTCATGCCGCACGCCCGAAGGCACCCGACCCCACCCCACAGTGCACATTTCAGCCACCGCGCCGCCCGCCCTCCTCGGACCTCCGACCGCCACGCCCACGCCCCAAGCATATGCCCATGTACGGCGCATTGTGCTTGGGGCGTGGGCGTGGCGACATAGGGGTACCCATGCAGGCAGGTCGCCCCCCTTTATTATGCCTGTGTGTCGGTTGACACTTCATTGTAGCTAATTAGTGAAAATATGTACGAATTAAGACAAGTGTTTGCAATTTACATTCATATAAGTGAATGAAGATCACAAAATTTGAATAATAATAAAACTTTAAGGTGCTGTTTTCAAACTTCAAAAACATGAAACGTTGAAGAAAAATATTGTGTAATCCAATTTGAGGGCCAAAACGGCCGTATTTTGGATTGAAGGGTCGGACAAGCTGCCATCGGCGGCTTGCCAGCATGTAGATCTCGAAAAGTTACATGGAATAAAAACAAATTCATCCAATTTGGTCAACGGAGCTAAAAGTTTTGGCTTTTCAAAGTTTCAACTTAATTCTCGGAGGTATTAGAGGTACAAATCCGTTAACAATTTACTCATTTTGACATACAGTGGAACTCGCTCTCGTTCGTTCTCCCCTGCGTTCATTTTTGCATATCTTTAGCTGGACTCCTACCAGGTTTCAACCCATTCTTTGACTCGATTCCGTTATTTCTTGAAATTGATCACTGTCACTGAGATTATAATTTCCCTGTTCGTCGTGATTCTTGTTTATCAATTCAAAATCTTCTATAGGTTAGTTACTCTCGTAGTCGAGTAAATTGAAGGTTAAGTCGAATTCCTTCTCGATCAAGGAGGACATATACATTTAGTTTTTTCCCAATCATTGTTTTCTTGTTGTTCGTGAGATTCTGTAAACTGAACATTTACATATCCTTACAAAATTCGAGTATTCGTTATGTTTATTGAGTTTTACTTTCTTAGCATCGATTTCCATGAATTAATAAGCTAATTATGCCAGGACTTGACAGATGGGGGAACTGGCAACTGAGAAGCATGTTAAGTACATCATATCTGTTGAAAAGGTGCGTTTTCCATTCATAGATCTCATGCTTTTTAGCTCATTGCTTGGTTATCGTGTTCTTCTATGCGCTTTTAAAGTACATTTCTATCTGTTTATTCTATGTATCCCATCTTAGGTCGTTTTATGCACAGAAAAAGGATGATTTTCAATCCGTGGTGATGGAACATCTAAGAATGAATGGTGCTTACTGGGGTCTGATTGCACTGGATATTCTTGGAAAGCCCATGGGTCATGTCATGCCAACACGAGTCAGGTAAGTTCCCCACAAAATTTACCGTCTTAGTTTGTGCCTCTGGGTGATGTTTGTCTTGAACAAAGTGGCTATTCAATTGCATCTTCGTTGCATTGAATTGAGGATTGGTTACCTGATTCTTAACTGAATCAATGAAATTACTTGGGTGTTGTGTGGGCATTGTCGCATTGAGTTATATGTAACAAAAGCAGAAAAGTGATGCTTGATTGTGCAGGTGGTTTTGCTGGCAACGTTGGACATGATCCACACATACTTTACACCCTTAGTGCTGTGCAAGTCTTGGCACTTTTTGACAAGTTGGATGTTTTAGATGTTGATAAGGTGACAAATTGTATCCTTTGAAAATTTTCTGTTTTCCCTTTTAATCGGATGTTTTGTTTTTTGGCTTGCTTACATGAATTCTTGATGGGCATTAGAGCCTCTTTAGGATACCAGGATTTCCAACTGTATATTCTTCATCAGTATTCATTTATTAAAATAGTTTTGGAGAACTTCTTTTTGGATCTTTTGACCTCTACTATTTTTTGAAAGAAAAAAACACTTTTTCATTGATACAATAAAAGGGTATAAACAATCTCTATAATCCATCCTTTAAGAGTTCAAAACGAATTACCCTAATCTGAGTTAATTATAGGAGTATAATTATCAAAAAGAAAGAAAAGAAAAATTTTAACAATGAACTTCAGCAAGAGCAATGGTATTTGGCCAGTTGAAAAACCTCTTCCTAATTCCATAGTTCTTGTTGAATAACCTATCATTTCTTTCTACAAGATCCAAATGATAGCCTTAACAGCAATGAATCACAAGACCTGGCTTCTATTTTAGCTATGGGTGCTCACCAATTGAAAAATGTTTTCCTTAATTAAACCATCTATTATCAGAACGACCAGAGCAAGGGAAGGGGAAATTTCTGACATTTCTTCATCCTATAGGAACGATGAAAATTAGACTCGCTTGATCCTCACCTATATGTCTTTTTTCTGAGAAAATCACTTCCATTAAGATGAATGACACCATAGAATTCCATATAAAAACAGGGAGCAGCTCCACTAAAAGAGCCACCAAAAAACAACTACAAGAAATGGCTTCAATCTCTTGATGAGGGAAATAGGAAAATTACAAAAAAGCTTCATAACATAGACCTAAAAAGAGGCACTAAAATTCTCCGTTTTTCAAATATCCTCCCAAAAGCCCTCTAACCCTTAAAAATTCTTCCTTTTTTTCTCGGCTAGATATACCCAAAGCATGCAAAAGAATTGGCCTGCCAAAGTATAACATCTTTTGTCTCAAAAGGAGGATGTAAAACCACTTTCTCCATCATAGTATGACAACCAAACAAAGGCACCGAAGACACCAAGTTTGCCAAAACTTCCAATAGATCTTCACTGCAAAGGGACAGGTATGAAGAATGTGATTCAAATCTCCTGCCTGCTTGCATAGAATGCAACATTGAGGGCTAAGCACAAAAGAGAACGAGTTCTGTAAGGTAACAGATTTTTGTGTAGTTGACCCTCCATGAGCGACAAGATCTCTTGTTACACTTAACCCTACACTAGATGTTGTTGGCCTTCAAAATGAAGATGGCTCCTTTTCTGGGGATATTTGGGGTGAAGTTGATTCAAGGTAGTCTCCGACTCTTTATCCATTTCTTTGTTATATCTCTTTTTTAGGAATCAATTCTTGGTACAATCTTACGGGTTACATAGCATAGAATATTTAAGAGCTTCATTTTATTTTTCCTCTTTTCAGATTTTCATATATTGCAATTTTATGTCTATCATTGTTACATCAATTGGATAAAATCAATGTCGAGAAGGCTGTGAACTTCATTGTTAGTTGCAAAACTATGGATGGTGGTTTTGGATGCACACCTGGTGGAGAGTCACATTCTGGGCAAAGTATGTTAGCCATTTCTTCTTTTATCTTTCAAGTACTCCAAAATTGTTACAAAAAAATGACCAATTTACAAAATGAGATAGCGCCTAATATGCTATCAATGTAGATGATAGTACAATGTTACTTTTGGTCGGTAAACATTACAATGGTGAATAAATGCAACTACAACATTCGGGTGAGAATAAGTTTCTGATTTACAAAATATTGTTGACATAAGCTCAACAAGCAGTTATTTACACTGTCCTTTAATCCAATACAAATAGCTAAACGTCAATGCATTACTGTAACTACAGTTTTCTGTTGTGTTGGTGCTCTTGCTCTTACGGGGTCTCTTCACCATGTTGACAAGGATCTCCTTGGCTGGTGGTTGTGTGAGCGGCAAGTTAAATCTGGAGGTCTTAATGGTCGCCCTGAGAAACTCCCTGATGTGGGTTTGGAATATAATCATTACGACCAATTTTGTTTTCATTAGTTGATTTTGTACTTCTACTTATAGATTTTGTTTTGTTGCTTCAGGTCTGCTATTCCTGGTGGGTTCTTTCTAGCTTGATCATGATTGACAGGGTTCACTGGATTAATAAGGAAAAGCTCATTAAGTTCATCTTAGACTGCCAGGTTGCTTAGGCCAAATTGTTTCATTACCTAGCATGGCTTGTGTACTGGGGATTGTATTGTTTCTAGTCAAGATAAGTTCCATAACATCGTTCTCGGTTATTTGAAAAGTGCAGGACACAGAAAATGGAGGAATTTCAGATAGACCAGATGATGCTGTTGATGTCTATCACACATACTTTGGAATAGCAGGTACATCTTACTTTCTTAAGCAGACAATCTTCTACACCAAATATTAAGTTCAACCCAAAAACATTAATTGTTGGTTAATGTTCATGATATCTTATATGAATGTATGCAGGACTTTCACTTCTTGAATATCGAGGGTTGAAAGCCATAGATCCAGCATATGCTTTACCCGTCGACGTCGTGAATAGGATTCTCCTGGGAAAAAAGCGCGTTGTCTAAGAGAATTAGATCCTTTTTCCAAGTTCTGGTAACTTAAATTCCTTATCAATCTCTATGTGATGATGGAAAGACATTTATTGTCTTGTCAAATTTAGGCCCCTTAGATCATTAGTTTTGGTGTGGCCATGTAGGGATCAGCAGGAATTTGAAACTTGATTTGTCTGTGCTTCGATATGGTCTGATCTGATATGGGTCTTGGCCCTATGAAGAAAGGTGAATCGTGTAATTGTGTCGCTGGCAGGGTTTGAAAGAGTACAATGATTTAGCAATTGCTTGTTTATTTCATCTTGTTTTCCTTTGCATTTCAAGGTACTTGTCCATAGTTGAGAAATCAAGGTGTTTAAGTGAAACTATTATGTTATACTTCAATGCAATTTCTTTTTACTGCCAAAAACAAGTTTACTGCACCCATCATCTTCTCTTCCTTTAGTTTATTAAATAATTTTTTTTTAGTTCAACAACGTTTGGAATGGAGGGATTCAAAGCTCTCATGGTCAGTGACACATGTCAATTACTACTGAGCTATGCTCACTTTGGCAGTTTATTAAATAACTTATACTCATGGAATGGTTTGATAGCTTAAATTCTCTATTTGGTCCTAAATTTTCATAGCTACTTTTGTTTAGTTGTTGATATTTTGCGTTGGTTTGTAAACTTTTATATAACTTCGTTTTTCTGATATTACTAAACTTTTATATTGTATTTAATATAAATTTGAGGGCATTTGATTTCAAACTTGATACCAATTTGGTTTTTTAGAGAAATTTTAATAATAAGCAAAGTAAATTTTTATGCAAAGTTTAAATAGTTTGTCAATTCGAGTATAGTCTAGTGGATAAAGTATTTATATCAAGTATAGATTTTTCATCCTTAGGTTGAATTTTTTTAAAAAAAAAAGTCGTTCAGAAATCTATCTAATAAGCATTTTGAAAATATTGTTCGATTATTTAATCTGACATCATGTAATTGCCTAAAATTTTATTTTCTAAATGATATGTAAAATATTAATTGATTAATATAATTTAAAGTAAATAGTAAGGGGCTGTTTGGGGCGCTGAATTGGTTATAATATCTGGTGGTTATAATAATCTGGCAATTATAATAATCTGGGGGTTATAATAATCTGTGTTTGGGGTGCAGATTATTATAGTCTGGGATAAAATAATCTGTGTTTGGGGTGCAGATTATTTTAATCTGGGATAAAATAATCTGTGTTTGGAGTGTTGATCTGTTTTAACATGAAGTTCTAAATCAAAGGTTCAAACTGACTGTTTTCTTTTTCTAGTTTTTTTTTAATGATATACAACACTTTGATTTGATTTAGGGTTATGTTTTTTTTTTTTTTTTTTTTTTTGTAACAAAGCAAAAAAGTTTAGGTTTTGGTATAGAAAAATCATATTAGTTAACTTTTAGTATTGCCAAAATAAAAATTGTAAATGTTTAGTTCAAAAATCATAGGGAAAAATACACTTTTGGTCCCTGAGGTTTGGGTTAAGTGACACTTTGGTCCCTGAGTTTTCAAACTCAACAAAAATACCCTTGAGGTTTGAGATAAGGAGCACTTTGGTCCCTGCCGTCAAATTTTCTGTTAACTTTTAACGGTTGCTGACGTGGCACTATTATTTTAATATAATTTTTTTTAAATAAAAAATATTAAAAAAATAAAATATTAATATTTAATTATTTCTTTTTTATTCTTTCTCTCTTTCTTCTCATCTTCTTCTTCTCCATCTTCCTTCTTCTCCATCTTCTCCCTCCTCCTTCTTCTTCTTCCTAAGTCCGGCGACTGAATTTTTTTTTTTTCTTCTTTCTCCTTTCTTCTTCTTCCCTTCTTTCTCCTTCTTCCCTTCTTTCTTCTTCTCTTTTTTTTTCTTCAATGTTTTTTTTTTAAAAAAAAATAGAAAAGGTAGGGAGGAGGGACCTCCCTCCTCCGTCTCCGGCGCCGGAAACGGAGGAGGGAGGTCCCTCCTCCCTCCCTTTTCTATTTTTTTTTTTAAAAAAAACATTGAAGAAAAAAAAGAGAAGAAGAAAGAGAGAAGAAGGAGAAAGAAGGGAAGAAGAAGAAAGGAGAAAGAAGAAAAAAAAACCAGTCGCCGGCGACGGCGGCGTGTGGTGGCCGCCGGTCGCCGGACTTAGGAATAAGAAGAAGGAGGAGGGAGAAGATGGAGAAGAAGGAAGATGGAGAAGAAGAAGATGAGAAGAAAGAGAGAAAGAATAAAAAAATAATTAAATATTAATATTTTATTTTTTTTAATATTTTTTATTTAAAAAATAAAAAAAAAAATTATATTAAAATAATAGTGCCACGTCAGCAACCGTTAAAAGTTAACAGAAAATTTGACGGCAGGAACCAAAGTGCTCCTTATCTCAAACCTCAGGGATATTTTTGTTGAGTTTGAAAACTCAGGGACCAAAGTGTCACTTAACCCAAACCTCAGGGACCAAAAGTGTATTTTTCCCAAAATCATATTAGTTTTTTTTATCAATAAAATCATTTGAAATAAACTTGAGTGTGGTAAATATAATTTCGTTTGAATTTTTTTTTTTAAGTTGATTAACCTTCGATGTTGTCAACGACTTTTCCGGCAACCTTTGATGTTTTTTTCCTTTATTTTTTTTTTATATTTTTCAAAATGAAATTGAGAAGAAATATGGAAAAAAAAATTGGTGGCCGGAAAAGTCATCGGCGATCGCCGGAAAAGTTGTCGACGGTCGCCGGAAAAGTCGTCGGCGGTCGCCGGAAAAGTCGTCGGAAACTTCGCCGGCTGACGGCGGCCGGCGGTCGTCGGAAAAGTCAAGGAGTCGCATGGAAGAAGTGAGGAGATAGTTACTGTAGTGGGTTGAATAATGGTTACTGTAGAAAATGGATAAAATAACCGGGGGTTAAAATAACCCACCTCACCAATTATTTTTGTTGGTGCCCCAAACATTGAATAGGTTATAATAAGGGGGGTTATTATAACCTATTCAATGCCCCAAACACCCCCTAAAAGATATATGTTAAGAGGGAGGGCCACTAAGATTAATAATACATAATGCCCAAATATATTATGAATATTTAACTTGTTGTTCCTTTTATTCCAAAATCTTGTTATCATATCGTTAAACATAGTTTATATATATATATATATATATATATATATATATATATATATATATATTTAGTATATCAATGTTTGAAAAAGGAGATTTGAACATCTGACCTTTTGGTTGAGGACATATGTCAACTACTGCTGAACTATGCTCACTTTGGTCATAGTTCATCATTCAAATTTTCACCTATACAATTGTAATATTATATTCTTAATTTTTTTATGCCAATTACCACTGAGCTAAACTTACTTTGGCAATTATATTCTTAAAATTTTACATAGAAAAAACTAATAATTGATTATGTACGCACATTCGAAGTCAACCATAACAATGTTAAAATGGTAGACCGCTATACCTTTTAATGTCAACTTCTTAAATCAATTATTTATTTGGCTAATTTTTAGATTGTTAAGATTTTTTTCCTAGAATAAATTTTAGGATTATTAAATTATTGGTTTAAAGTTTTTTTTTTTCTTTCTTTTTTCTTTTTTTTTATTGTTGAGTTTGAAAGGAGATTCAAATCTCTAGCCTTTTGGTCAAATATACATGTCAATTACTACTGATCCAGGTTCACTTTACTAGTTCAAAGAACTAGAATTCTCTTGTATTTTATTTTATTTAAGCCAATGGTATTTATTTGTATATTAAAATATCATTCAAATTTTAGCTTTTGTAGAAAGAGAAATTATAAAAAGAGAAAAATCCAATAAAAGCTTTTTAGAAATTATAAAAAGAAATATCTTTTAATATTAGAAAATATATTATAGATATTTCTTTAGAATATTATTTATAGATTCTCTTTTTTTTTTTTAACTTATTATATTATAGATTATAGATATTAAAAAATATATACTTGTTAAAAGAAATGGTACGTTTATATTAAATAATTTAGGCTATATTATAAAAAATGCCCCTGAACTATGGTGTTTGTTTAAAAAATGCCCCTGAACTTTAAAAAGTTTCAAAAATACCCCTAAACTTTGAAGAATGTTTCAAAAATACTTTTGCTGTTAGTTTTGGACGGAAACCGTTAAAGTTTGAGTTTCAAAAATACCCTTGAACTTTAAAAAAAAAAAAATTCAAAAATACCCTTTTTTGAAAAATGATTCTTCTTTTTTCCTCCTCTCTCACCATATATTGTTTCTCCATGAAATTTAATGCAAAACTTTGCTTATAAAGGTTGTGTGCAACTCAATACTCGATAAAAACAGACTTTGAAATCAAGTTTTCTCTTTTAAAAAGCGTAAAGAAGATAAGTATGAGAAAACAACATATATATATATATATATATATATTATTTCATTTTTTGCTCTCTCTGTTTGTGTATCTTGATGATAAGAAGAAGAAATGTTTATAAGACTGTGGGTTTGGTCCAATTTATAAGATTAATCAATCAAAAGTTTTATATATGATTTTGTTCTTGTTGATATTTAAGAATTGTTAGAATCTGTATACAACAATAGTTTCATTTATTTTTCGTAAAAGGAATATAGAGAAAGCTAATGAGGTAATAGTTGGTGAAGAAATAATATTGAAAAGACTACCAACAAATGAAGTCAATCACATGTAAAATTTCAAAAACAAAACAAAAGTCATCTTGAAGATTTGATACGAAAATCTAGCCAAGTGCTTTGGATGTGTTGAAAGAGAAAGAAAACTCCTAGATTATGAATACATGACAAATAAGTAAAGATTCTCATTAATTTTTGGAAGAAGAGTTAATTTACGGTGGGAGAAAGAAAAAAGAAGAAGCATTTTTCAATAAGGGTACTTTTGAATTTTTTTTAAAGTTCAAGGGTATTTTTTTAACTCAAATTTTAACGGTTTTCATCCAAATTTAATGGCAAAGGTATTTTTGAAACATTTTTCAAAGCTCAAGAGCATTTTTGAAATTTTTTAAAATTTAGGGACATTTTTGAAACAAACCCCATAGTTCAGGGCATTTTTTATAATTTAGCCAATGGAATAGGACTAACTAAAAAGGACAAACCCATTCGTTATTTGCAATCTAACGTCGTGCGCGATCGAACAAATTTCTCTTCGGGACGAGCCCAACCATCAAGCGGGGATCGATCACAGGTCATCTCAACTCGCTCCGAGGCAAGCGTGCCGCAACTTCGCAAGCTAGGCCGTCTCACCACGTCGAAAAACGAGCGACAAAACAACCACGTGCAAGTGTCGCCTTGGCAAGCCCACATCTAGGCTCGAGTGGACATCCCACTCTCTCTCCCTACCAGATCGAAGGGCACAAGCATACATCTTTCTTTTCAGGGGCGAGCCCTACCATGAAACCGAGATCGATCGCAGGTCATCTCGTCTCGCTCGAGGCAAGCACGCCGCAACTTCACAAGCTAGGCCGTTTCACCACGTCAAAAAACGAGCAACAAAACAACCACCACAAGCGTCGTGTAGGCAAGCCCACCTCTACCACTCGACTCGACACCCCACTCTCTCTCCCAAGCCAGATAGAAGGGCGTGGGCGTACATCCGTTCTGAGCCAACCGATGGGGAGGGTGGCATCGGCAGCTAGCTCCATGTCACTCGACACGTCGCTCGATCGAGCAGCCGTGCGCTCGTGGCGCCTCGACTCCCCAACTCAAGCACACGCCTCGCAGCACGTCACCACTGCCGATCCCACCCCACAACTGATGCAACGCCTGAGGCCCAAGAATGCCCACCGCCGATGGCAGTGCAACTCCCTTGGACCTCCAACGCATGCCTCGGGCGCAAGCCCAAGGCGACAGGCAACATCGCAACATCCCGCACCCAACGAGGTTCATGTCGTGCGCCGATGCACCCGACCCCACCCCACCATGCACGTTCCGCCGCCACGTCGCTCGCCCTCCACAGGCCTCCGCGAGGAGCCCCTAGGCTGGCACGTAGCACCGCAACATCCCGCACCCGACGAGGTTCATGCCGCCCGCCCAAAGGCATCCGGCCCCGCCCCATCGTGCACGTTCCGCCGCCGCGCCGCCCGCCCTCCCCGGGCCTCTGGGCGGATGCCTGAGGACTACAAGCAACACTGCAACATCCCACGCCCGACAAGGTTCATGCCGCACGCCCGAAGGCACCCGGCCCCACCCCACCGTGCACGTTCAGCCACTGCGCCGCCCGCCCTCCTCGGGCCTCCAACCGCCACGCCCACGCCCCAAGCATATGCCCATGTGCGGCGCATTGTGCTTGGGGCGTGGGCGTGGCGGCATAGGGGTACCCCCACGCCCCGCCCATGCAGGCAGGTCGCCCCCTTTATTATGCCTGTGTGTCGGTTGACACTTCATTGTAGCTAATTAGTGAAAATATGTACGAATTAAGACAAGTGTTTGCATTTTACATTCATATAAGTGAACGAAGATCACAAAATTTGAATAATAATAAAACTTTAAGGTGCTGGTTTCAAACTTCAAAAACATGAAACGTTGAAGAAAAATATTGTTGTAAACCCGAGACTTTCCCTTAGATAATTTTCTCTTGTCATCTATTGTTGGTTTAAATTGTTGGGATTACTAAGTTGAAAGAAGAAAGAAAAGGAAATAAATGGAAAAGGAAAATGAAAAGGAAAAAGCAAAAAAAAAAAAAAAAAAAAAAAAAAAAAAGAAATCAGCACAAAAAAAAAGAAAAAAAAAAGAAAAGAGAAAAGAAAGAAAGTGAATGGGAAATGACAGCACCAAAGCCACCACCGACTAGCATACTTATCAGCCCATTATCAGCCTCATTTCTCATCCTTTTCCATTGAAACTTTCAGAGCACTTTAACGAGAGAGGGGGGGAGGAGGAAGAAGAAGATAGGGAAAAGCTCATGCAAAGCCAGGCATTGCAGAATCTGTGTTCAACCTGTCAACCTCTGGTTTTTTGTTCGGTTTGAGCTACACAGAAGGAACTAAGAGGTGAGGTTTGATTTTCTTGAAAGTTAGTTCATTTTCTAACAAATTTCATGAAGGAATCTTTTGCTAAATCGTATGAGAAGTTAATGGTTTTTGGAATGGAAAACAGAGCACAAGATTTTCGAGCAAAGCAGGAGGACCTCTGGTTTTCTCTGATGTTTTGAGCATTCTCGGGTGTACAAGTCGAATCAGAAGCTCTATTTGGTATGGTTGGAAAGCTTATTCCATTTCCTACACCTTTCATGAAGAATTAGTGAGCCAAAAATGACTTTAAGTAGGTTTAATTTCAGGAGGAAGATAAAGGGTAGCAGAGAACCTCGAATCTGTGTTGTCTAATTTCGGGGCATTTCTGGACAAATCGGTTGGGAATCTCGTTTTCGTTTCTTCAGGTAAGTTGTAGAGTGTTCGAAAATGAAGAGTTTGATGTGTATTTCATTAATTTTGGTTAAGTATTGAGGAAGTTATGGGTGTTGGAAGTTAGGGTATGGAATCTGGAAAATCTGAAAAGTAGAATGTGAATGTGATTCTTAATCCAATTGTTTTAAAATTCATGAGCATGGAAAAACAAAGCTATCTAAGGTTCTAATGCTCGGTTTTGGTTGTTTGACAGGCCAAGAGGAAATAGGTCGAGTCTACAGACCGGGGAACTAGATAAGACTGTGAGTGACAAAATGAATTTCGAAAATTGTTTCCAACGGTTGTTCAAGTTTAGATGCTTACATGTTTTTCTATGAATGATACACGGTTTTTATGAATGGTTTCAAACTTAAGATATGAGCTTAGATTTCCTAACGATGTTTATGTACGAGCACGTGGTTAATGATTTATGAAAAGTAGTTGAAACGATATCTTTTAAGGTAAAGTATGTATTAACAAGTACTTTTAAACGATTTTCAGTTTTTCACGAGCAAGCTGAGTAAGCTTAACTTTTACGAAAGATAACGATAAGCAGACATGTTTTAATGTTTTCATGTGATTTTCTGAGATTTCTATTGACTACATGACTGAGATATTGAGCCCGAGGCTATATGGTACCGTGTGCACACAGGTTATATTCCGTTGTCGACGTTGAGTGTACTCCGTTACAACGATGCTGTCGTGAGTGCTGGGCGGGCCCCACTACGACAAAGACGATGGGAGTGCTGGGCGGGCCCCACTACATCGTAGGACTAGTAAACATTGGTTGTACTGGGCGTGCCCTACACAACGTAGATCGGTCATGTTAGTTAAAACGTTTGATATACTTGATATGCCTTGCTAGATTTTTAATGACGAACTTGCGAGATATTTTAGAAAGCCTTATTCATCACACGTTTATGTTAAACGCTTGATTTGAGCATATTTATACGTTTAAAGGTTTATCACGCGTTTTGACTACCGGATTTCAAGTTTTAAAGTTAGTCACTCACTGGGCTTCGTAGCTCATTCTTTCAAAATGTTTTCCACTTTTCAGGTAGAGATCGAGCTCCCGGTGCCTGATACACTGCCAACGTCTGCTGAAAGTTCTGGATCAAGCTCCAGTACGTGGTTGGAGTTTCATATTGAGTCTGTTCATATTGGAAATGTTTGTAAGGGTTGTATAATATCGTCCTAGAGGTCGTGGATGTATATCCAGGTTATTTCCAAACCGAGATATGTCAGGGCGACACCTCGTGTATGTTGAAAGTTTTTCAGGGTTTCCGCTGTGTTGTGGTTCATATTGAATGTTTTATATCTATGATTAGTATGTTTATCAGGTTCAACATTTCAGTAGGGTCAACAGGGATCGTTAGAGGTGACAATGTCTGTTGGCTTCACGCCGTCTTTCGGGCTAAGCTAGCAGGTGGTCCGGGAGGGGGTGTGACAACTTGGTATCAGAGTAGTTAGCTCCATGGGAAATGAGACATGGTTGTTAGTGCTAAGAAAAATTCAGGAAGTAAATAGTTAGACGTTGGGTCAGTTTAGTTAGAACTAGCGGAGTATGGTCTGAGTATTATTGAGAGTGAGTCCAGTCAGGACTAGAATGTGGGTATAAGTGTAGTATCATGCATCTGAGTTAAGTATCTATAGCATTTCTGATGTGTTGATATGTTATAGGAGTCATGCCACCACGTACCAGCAGACGACGCAAGCAGAATCAGGACGGGACGCAGGATCCTACCCAAAGTCAATCTGAAAGGGGATCCAGTACCCCGAGAGGTCAGAATGAGGCAGGGAGTGATCGATTCGCTAGATCTGCGCAGGAGATCGGTAGGCCAGAGAGAGCAGGGCCTAGTGATTCGGAAAAGACGTATGGGATTGAACGGTTGAAGAAGTTAGGAGCCACCGTGTTTGAGGGTTCCACAGATCCAGCTGACGCCGTGGTTTGGTTGAATATGTTGGAGAAATGCTTCGACGTGATGAGTTATCCTGAGGAGCGAAAAGTCCAATTAGCCACATTCCTTTTGCAGAAGGAGGCGGAGGGATGGTGGAAGTCCATTATAGCCAGGCGCAGTGATGCACGTACATTAGATTGGCAGACATTCAGAGGCATATTCGAGGAAAAGTACTATCCCACCACATATTGTGAGGCGAAGAGAGATGAGTTTCTGAAGCTGAAACAAGGGTCACTTTCAGTGGCCGAGTACGAGAGAAAGTATACCGAGCTTTCACGGTATGCCGATGTGATCGTGGCATCTGAGAGTGACAGGTGTCGCAGGTTTGAGAGAGGGCTACGTTTTGAGATACGTACCCCAGTTACCGATATTGCCAAGTGGACAGATTTTTCCTAGCTAGTAGAGACTGCTTTACGTGTGGAGCAGAGTATTATAAAGGAAAAGTCGAAAGTGGAGCCTAGTCGTGGAGCTCCAACAACTACTGGTTTCCGAGGTCGTGAGCAACGGAGGTTCACACCTGGAGTGAATGTCTCAGGTCGTCAAGACTTCAAGCGTCGATCTGGTGGCCAGTTATCGAGGCAGATGAGTTCAGGTAGTGCCTATCAGAGGCAGAGTCAGAGAGCCCCCAGTCAGTCTGTGAGTTCAGTAGCAAGACCGCGGACGGGTCAGGAGTCCGTTGTTAGTGAATCCAGGAGAACCCCATGTGTAAGTTGTGGCAAGAATCATTGGGGTCAGTGTCTTGTTGGCGCCGGTGTGTGTTATCAGTGTGGACAACCAGGGCATTTCAAGAGGGATTGCCCACAGTTGAGGGCAGCTGTTCAGAGGGACCAGGGAGTTGAGTCCCACACAGTTGAGCAGCTGAGAGTCTTAACAGGCGCAGGAGAAGGCACCAGTGGTGCTAGGCAAAAGGGAGTTGTGGGAAGACCTAGGCAGGAGGGAAAAGTCTACGCCATGACTCAACAGGAAGCAGAGGATGCACCAGATGTGATCACTGGTACGATTTCGATTTGTAATGTACCTGCACGTGTTTTATTAGATCCAGGCGCTACGCATTCCTTTGTTTCTAGAATGTTCTTAACTAAGCTGAATAGGATGCTAGAGCCTTTATCTGAGGAGTTAGTCATATGCACTCCAGTTGGTGACGTTTTATTAGTCAATGAAGTGCTGCGTGATTGTGAGGTTATAGTAGAAGGTCTCTGTATGTTAGTAGATCTTCTTCCCCTCGAGTTGCAGGCGTTGGATGTGATTTTAGGAATGGATTTCTTATTCACTCACTATGCTTCTATGGATTGCCATAGGAAGGAAGTGACTTTTAAGAAACCAGGTTTGACTGAAGTGGTTTTCAGGGGTGAGAGGAAGATTATTCCTACGTGTTTGATTTCAGCTCTGAAAGCTGAGAAGTTGTTGAGGAAGGGTTGTACAACGTTTCTTGCACACGTAGTAAAGGTGCAAGAAGAAAGGCTGAAACCAGAAGATGTTCATGTGGTGAATGAATTTCTTGATGTTTTTCCAGTTGATCTATCGGGTTTGCCGCCTGATAGAGAAGTGGAGTTCACTATTGAATTGTTACCAGGAACCGCACCTATTTCACAGGCACCATACAGAATGTCTCTGAGCGAGCTTAAGGAGCTAAAGGTGCAGTTACAAGAACTAGTTGACAAAGGATACATCAGGCCTAGTGTATCACCTTGGGGAGCTCCAGTGTTATTCGTGAAGAAGAAAGATGGTACTCTGAGATTATGTATTGATTACAGGCAGTTAAACAAGGTCACGATACGTAACAAGTATCCTCTACCACGCATCGATGACTTGTTTGACCAGTTAAGGGGAGCAGCAGTGTTCTCTAAGATTGATCTGAGGTCAGGATACCACCAGTTGAAGGTTAGGGAATCAGATATTCCTAAGACAGCATTCAGGACGAGGTATGGGCACTATGAGTTTTTGGTGATGCCATTCGGTTTAACGTATGCGCCAGCAGTTTTCATGGACCTCATGAACAGGATCTTCCATCAGTATTTAGATCAGTTTGTGATAGTGTTCATCGATGACATTCTAGTTTACTCAATTGACAGGAAAGCCCATGAGGAACATCTGAGGATTGTTCTGCAGACACTACGTGATAAACAGCTATACCCTAAGTTCAGCAAATGTGAGTTCTGGTTGAATCAAGTGGTGTTTTTAGGGCATGTAGTTTCAGCGGACGGGGTTAGTGTTGATCCGCAGAAAGTGGAAGCTATTGTCAACTGGGAAAGACCAACTAGTGCAATAGAGGTACGTAGTTTCCTAGGCCTGGCCGGATACTACAGACGTTTTGTTGAGGATTTCTCACGGTTAGCATTACCCTTGACAACTTTGACAAGGAAGAATGCTAAGTTTGAGTGGTCAGACAACTGCGAACAGAGTTTCCAGGAGCTGAAAAAGAGATTGGTGACAACACCTATTCTGACACTTCCTGTAGCAGGGAAGGAATACGTGATCTATTGTGATGCTTCGAGGCAAGGATTAGGTTGCGTGCTGATGCAGGAAGGAAAGGTAATAGCTTATGCTTCAAGGCAGTTGAAGAAGCATGAGTGTAATTACCCTACCCATGATATTGAGCTAGCTGCAGTTGTTCTAGCACTGAAGATCTGGGGACATTATTTATTCGGTGAGAAGTGCCACATTTTCACGGATCATAAGAGTTTGAAGTACATCTTTGATCAGAAAGAACTGAATCTAAGGCAGAGGCGATGGCTAGAACTGATTAAAGACTATGACTGTACCATAGAATATCATCCAGGTAAGGCTAACGTGGTAGCAGATGCTTTAAGTAGGAAGTCGAGACTTCCGAAGAGTGCCTTGTGTGGTATTCGAGCAAGCTTGCTAAGTGAGTTAAGAGGTTTCAAGGCAGTTATGACTGCAGAAAATTCAGGGAGTCTTTTAGCTCAATTTCAAGTTAGGTATTCTCTAGTAGCAGAGATTGTGAGAAGACAGCAAGAGGATAGTAACTTACAGAAAATGCTTGCAAAGTCCAAGCAAGGCCCAGAGGCAGAATTTGAGTTGAGAGCAGACGGAGCCATAGTTAAGCAGGGAAGACTATGCGTTCCGAATATTAGTGAGCTTAAGAGTGCTATATTAGAGGAAGCACACAGTTTAGCTTACGTTATGCATCCAGGAAGCACCAAGATGTCTAGAACACTAAAGAAAACTTATTGGTGGCCTGGTATGAAGCGGGAGATAGCTGAATATGTCGATAGATGTTTGATCTGCCAACAGGTTAAACCAGTGAGACAGAGGCCAGGAGGACTCCTTAATCCACTGCCAGTACCAGAGTGGAAGTGGGAGCATATCACCATGGATTTTCTGTTTGGATTACCTCGTACTTCTAGTGGACATGATGGTATATGGGTAATAGTGGACAGACTCACCAAGACAGCACGGTTTATACCGATTAAAGCGACATCTACACTAGATCAGCTAGCCAAGCTATACGTCGACAGGATTGTGAGTCAGCATGGAGTGCCAGTGTCCATAGTTTCAGATAGGGATCCGAGGTTTACTTCTATGTTTTGGCCTAGTGTGCAGAAAGCAATGGGAACAAAGCTGAAGTTCAGTACAGCGTTCCATCCTCAGACAGATGGTCAGTCAGAGAGGACCATCCAAACCTTAGAGGACATGTTGAGAGCATGTGTCCTTCAGTTTAAGGGAAGTTGGGATACCCACTTATCACTTATGGAGTTCGCTTATAATAACAGCTATCAGTCTAGTATCGACATGGCACCATTCGAGGCTTTGTATGGCAGATCATGCAGGACTCCTGTGTGCTGGAACGAAGTGGGAGAGCGAAAGTTAGTTGGTCCTGAGTTGGTACAAGTTACGTCAGACAATATTAAGCTGATTAGGGAGAACCTGAAAATAGCTCAGGATCGACAAAAGAGCTATGCAGATAAGCGACGAAGAGACTTAGAGTTCTAGGTTGGAGATCAAGTTTTCTTGAAGTTATCTCCGTGGAGAGGTGTTCTTCGCTTTGGGAGGAAAGGTAAGTTGAGTCCTAGATATATTGGTCCTTACCAGATAAAAGAACGAGTTGGACCAGCAGCCTATAGACTTGAGTTGCCAGCGGAACTCGCTCGAATACATGATGTTTTCCATGTGTCCATGTTGAGGAAATATATATCAGATCCATCCCATGTGTTGCCAATGCAACCGATTGAGCTGAAAGAAGACTTGAGTTATAAAGAGCAAGCGGTTCAGATCCTCGACAGGAAGGAGCAAGTTTTGAGGAATAAAACGATTCCACTCGTGAAGGTTCTTTGGAGACATCACGGAGTTGAGGAGGCAACTTGGGAATCGGAAGATCAAATGGGGAGGAGTTACCCGACACTCTTCACCTAAGAGTTCTAAATTTTGAGGACGAAATTTAAAAAGGGGGAGGTAAGTTGTAAACCCGAGACTTTCCCTTAGATAATTTTCTCTTGTCATCTATTGTCGGTTTAAATTGTTGGGATTACTAAGTTGAAAGAAGAAAGAAAAGGAAATAAATGGAAAAGGAAAATGAAAAGGAAAAAGGAAAAAAAAAAAGAAGAAAAGAAATCAGCAAAAAAAAAAAGAAAAAAAAAGAAAAGAGAAAAGAAAGAAAGTGAATGGGAAATGACAGCACCAAAGCCACCACCGACTAGCATACTTATCAGCCCATTATCAGCCTCATTTCTCATCCTTTTCCATTGAAACTTTCAGAGCACTTTAAGGAGAGAGGGAAGAAGGAGGAAGAAGAAGAATTTCGTGGTTTTAGGTTGAAGAAGATAGGGAAAAGCTCATGCAAAGCCAGCCATTGCAGAATCTGTGTTCAACCTGTCAACCTCTAGTTTTTTGTTCGGTTTGAGCTACACAGAAGGAACTAAGAGGTGAGGTTTTATTTTCTTGAAATTTAGTTCATTTTCTAACAAATTTCATGAATGAATCTTGAGCTAAATCGTATGAGAAGTTAATGGTTTTTGGAATGGAAAACAGAGCACAGGATTTTCGAGCAAAGCAGGAGGACCTCTGGTTTTCTCTGATGTTTTGAGCATTCTGGGGTGTACAAGTCGAATCAGAAGCTCTATTTGGTATGGTTGGAAATCTTATTCAATTTCCTACAACTTTCATGAAGCATTCGTGAGCCAAAAATGACTTTAAGTAGATTGTTTCAGGAGGAAGATAAAGGGTAGCAGAGAACCTCGAATCTGTGTTGTCTAATTTCGGGGCATTTCTGGACAAATCGGTTGGGAATCTCGTTTTCATTTCTTCAGGTAAGTTGTATAGTGTTCCAAAATGAAGAGTTTGATGTGTATTTCATTAATTTTGGTTAAGTATTGAGGAAGTTATGGGTGTTGGAAGTTAGGGTATGGAATCTGGAAAATCTGGAAAGTAGAATGTGAATGTGATTCTTAATCCAATTGTTTTAAAATTCATGAGCATGGAAAAACAAAGCTATCTAAGGTTCTAATGCTCGGTTTTGGTTGTTTGACAGGCCAAGAGGAAATAGGTCGAGTCTACATACCGGGGAACTAGTTAAGACTGTGAGTGACAAAATGAATTTCGAAAATTGTTTCCAACGGTTGTTCAAGTTTAGATGCTTACATGTTTTTCTATGAATGATACACGGTTTTTATGAATGGTTTCAAACTTAAGATATGAGCTTAGATTTCCTAACGATGTTTATGTACGAGCACGTGGTTAATGATTTATGAAAAGTAGTTGAAACGATATCTTTTAAGGTAAAGTATGTATTAACAAGTACTTTTAAACGATTTTCAGTTTTTCACGAGCAAGCTGAGTAAGCTTAACTTTTACGAAAGATAACGATAAGCAGACATGTTTTAATGTTTTCATGTGATTTTCTGAGATTTCTATTGACTACATGACTGAGATATTGAGCCCGAGACTATATGGTACCGTGTGCACACAGGTTATATTCCGTTGTCGACGTTGAGTGTACTCCGTTACAACGATGCTGTCGTGAGTGCTGGGCGGGCCCCACTACGACAAAGACGATGGGAGTGCTGGGCGGGCCCCACTACATTGTAGGACTAGTAAACATTGGTTGTACTGGGCGTGCCCTACACAACGTAGATCGGTCATGTTAGTTAAAACGTTTGATATACTTGATATGCCTTGCTAGATTTTTAATGACGAACTTGCGAGATATTTTAGAAAGCCTTATTCATCACACGTTTATGTTAAATGCTTGATTTGAGCATATTTATACGTTTAAAGGTTTATCACGTGTTTTGACTACCGGATTTCAAGTTTTAAAGTTAGTCACTCACTGGGCTTCGTAGCTCATTCTTTCAAAATGTTTTCCACTTTTCAGGTAGAGATCGAGCTCCCGGTGCCTGATACACTGCCAACGTCTGCTGAAAGTTCTGGATCAAGCTCCAGTACGTGGTTGGAGTTGTATATTGAGTCTGTTCATATTGGAAATGTTTGTAAGGGTTGTATAATATCGTCCTAGAGGTCGTGGATGTATAACCAGGTTATTTCCAAACCGAGATATGTCAGGGCGACACCTCGTGAATGTTGAAATGTTTTCAGGGTTTCTGCTGTGTTGTGGTTCATATGGAATGTTTTATATCTATGATTAGTATGTTTATCAGGTTCTACATTTCAGTAGGGTCAACAGGGATCGTTAGAGGTGACGATGTCTGTTGGCTTCACGCCATCTTTCGGGCTAAGCTAGCAGGTGGTCCGGGAGGGGGTGTGACAATTGTGTAATCCAATTTGAGGGCCAAAACAGTCGTATTTTGGATTGAAGGGTCGGACAAGCCGCCATCGGCGGCTTGCCAGCATGTAGATCTCGAAAAGTTACATGGAATCAAAAAAAAAATTCATCCAATTTGGTCAACCGAGCTAAAAGTTATGGCCTTTCAAAGTTTCAACTTAATTCCAACTAGTTTTTGGAGGTATTAGAGGTACAAATCTGTTAACAATTTACTCATTTTATGAGTTTGGGTGTATAGAACACGAAAAAACGTATAAAACGTAGTGGTCATTTAGCTAAAACAAGTCTGTATCGAAGGAGTTATGCTGATCAAAAGATTTACCTTCTGGTGTACGAGTTTCTGTTCGAATGAATCTGGAAAGTGCCACGATTTAAATTATATACTGTAGCTTAACTATATATATAACTTGAAATCGATTATACGTACGATTCTTAAGCGGTCCGTTTGGTCTGTTGTTTCGTTTTGCATACTCGAGGACAAGCGTTCGAACCTTGCTGAATTCTTTTTTGTTTCTTTTTGGCGTTTTTTCATTGTTTGCTTTTCTTTTTTTCGACGCGCAAAAACGCTATTTGGCCTTTTCATTATTCGCTATTCCATTAATCTCCTCAACACCTCTTTCATTTTCGAGTCACACAGACAAGGCTTCGTTTTTTGAACAGATTCTTCATCTTCTTTCTCAAGAAAAGAAAAATCCTCTGCCTCCTAAGATTTCTTTTGTAGCGGGGAAGATTAAAAATTGATTTAGGACTTGAGTGATCTCAAAAGAGGTAGTGTCCAAGTACCTCAAATAGTTTGTTTACTGTGTAGTTCCTTTATCTTTTATATCGTAATACATTGTGGTTCTGTTTGTTTCATATCAGGTAATGGAAGAAAATGAGAAACCCAAGGAAAAGAAAGAGGCAGCTTGTTAGCAAAATGGATTGAAGTGGATTGTTAGGTTTTGTGAAACCAGGTTCCTAGTTATTTTAGTTTTATACTGCAGAATATTGATACTAAAACCAAGAAACTTATAGGTAAAAGTATGTGTGTATAAGCTTAATTTTAAAAAACCAAAAACAAAAAACCAAATGGTTATCAAACGGAGCCTAAATAATCTCCAGACTTGCTTTGCCAATAAAGCTTTATTGAAAGTGGCCAAATTCCGAAAATTTAAACCACCATTCTCCTTAGGCCGACATATAGCACATCCCATTTTTTCCAATGTATCTTCTTGTTTGAGTCTTTGGAACCACACCAGAAATGAGCCATCAATTGTTGAAGATCATCAATTGAATTTAATATTAATTATTGATGTATAGCTAATGGATGAGATTGCACCATGACGAAAAGCACAAAGCAATTCTGTTATTTTCCTTTTTTTTTTTTTTCAAATAGGTAGACAAATAACATAGTATTATTACGTACATTTAAGTTGCACCGACGGGAGCATGAGCAAAGACGTGGCATTAGAACATAGGCTGAGTCATCGATTTTGTGCTGCCATATTCTGTGAAATCAGTGCAGCACAGACCATCATTATCCCACTACATGGCACGTAAACTCTACACGTGTCACTTGATTTTGCTATACGGGAAGCTTATAAATATGGTGGATTTCATCCCGAATACTTACAAAGCAAAGCAAAATAGAAAAATCCAAATTGTAAAAGATATAAAAAATGGCATCTCACAATCAGAGCTACAGATGCAAATATACAGATGCAATTCCAAAAAGTTGTCGTTAGATTCTATCCGTGTCTATCATTAATCGGAGTCTATCAACGATTAATCAAAGTCTACCAATAACTAATAGATTTCGATTAACTGGAGTCCATCACCGATATACACTGATATATTTCGATTAACTAGAGTC
The DNA here is from genome assembly GCA_036850905.1 of Luffa acutangula. NCBI lineage: Eukaryota > Viridiplantae > Streptophyta > Magnoliopsida > Cucurbitales > Cucurbitaceae > Luffa > Luffa acutangula. Next base: position 41,923,560 of record CM072092.1, on the reverse strand, counting down.
TATCATCGATAAACACTGATAGATTTCGATTAACCGAAATCGAAATCTATTAGTGATAGATATTGATAGATTCTAAATAATCTTCTGACAATCGAAGTCTATCAAATAGATTTTAATTAACCAGAGTCTATTGTGTCTATCAGTAATATACTCTAATAGATTTGTAATTTTTTTTACATTGTGCTATATATTTGTAATTATATAATTCTTATTTGTCACCCACGACAAATTCTCAAAAAAAAAAAAAAAAAAATACATATACCATACGTGTATGGTCGAGTGAAAATCATTTACAAGATAAATTGAGTTCGGTTGAGGACAAAAAAATACCTTGTCGACCCCATGATCATTAAGGCTGATCATAGTCGTGTAGATCATGGCGGTTATCTAGGGATATCTTTGTCAAGTATTGTCCTGGTAAAAATTTGTTTTATTTTTTAAAATATTAAAAAAATCATCTGAGCGGCTCTTCTATTTACATTATAATTATATTAACAGTTTTCTCCTTATATTTATCCCATTATATTTATATTAACAATCTTTTCCCTTTATATTTACATTATAATTCTTCTAAAAATAAGTGTATACTTGGTAGATGATGGTAAATTTGGTACATCAATATCCTTTTAGATAAAAATAACGTCATATTTACTGTTAATTAGAAATTCTTTAGAAAGATGTGGAGACGTAAGATAACAGTAAATATAAGATTTAATTAAAGAATAAACTATGTCAGGCGACTATTAAGTATAGATAAAATAGATTACTTTGTTATAATTTATGTTGTTCGCGAGTTCAGTTCAAGAGTTTCAACTTGGTCCCATGCTCATATAATTCCCATTCATCAGGAGAATTAATCATGTCAAAAATTACAGATCAAGCTCATTTTGGAAAAGGGAATGTCAAAAAAATGAAATCCCACAAAGGATTTTGTGACTTAATAATCATTCACTCATGTCATCATCCACTTCACCAGCACTAAGATCCTCAAAGGCTACTTCTACTTCTTCATTCTCTTCATCATCTTCATCAGTTTCCATTTCGTCTCCTGATTCCTTATCGTCGCTATCGTCCTCCTCGTAAATAATCGGCACAATGGCATCATTTTCGTCCACCTCCTCGTCAAGGACCTGCCAAGAAGGAGATAGGAGTATGGACCTCATTGAGCTTGAAGATGGTTTCCGTGATACTCAGAATCAGCCATGAAAAGATGAGGGAAAAGAATGCACTTACCCCTATGTAAAGGAAGTCTAAGCTACTCGATAGTAGTAGAGCGGATTTGAAAGTTGAAATTCTAGACTCAATGAGCTGCACATACATAGAAATTATATTTGTATTTATCTACAGGTGCATTATAATTAATGGACGTGAAAGAGACAGCTTCATTGAGTGCATAGTTGGGATGGCAAATAAAGTTTCAAGCTGATGATTTAACCAATCTCATAAAACAAACCATTGCTAACCTGATATAGAGAATTCAAGGCGAGTAAAGAAGATTCTTGAGACATTATTCTACTAGCATGTTGGAGAAGTAAACCTCTCAGCCAAGGGAGGGCGCATACAAGAATGGCCCCTCTGTAATAAGACATCAAATTTTTGGTATGGTATTTTATTTTTGATGACACGATTTAAATATAAGAAAAAGCCAAACGTCGTGAGTAACGAGCAAAAGTACCTCGATTGGATAATGGATATCAGAGAGTGTAAAAGCTTGAGAACATCAGATGAATTTAATTGTGCTATTGATTGTGAAATAACCTGAAAACAGACAATATGTGATGCATTAGTACCAAAATGGTTAGTAGACTAAGAAAATGTTATAGGATTGTGATTACCTTATCATCCTTGGTATATAAGCATTCTAGCAAAAGGGCACGATCGTCTGCATGTAGTGCTTGCTTAAGCAAAACCTAAACAGAGTCCGCACTTGGTGGTATCACAGGGATGAATGGTTCTTGTTCACGATCTTCCTCTTCATTCTTGTCTTCCAAATTCAAACTTGCAAGTTTCTCTCCCATGGTTGGCTCATTTAAATCATCGTTAAATAGAACATCGGAAGCATTGCCATTGCCTACATTCACCAGATATCAAGTTAAAGGTGAAAATTGAAAAGAATATTACACTATTTGATCCAACATATTTGGAAGGTTAGAGCTGGACAGTTGTAGTAGTTTAATGACAATTCAAGAGCCGCAAGCAATAGCTCACAGACAATCCTTACCAACGTCACTGACATCTCCAGCTGTCAGACTATCAAGATCAGATGCTGCTCTTTTCTTTTTGCTTTTCTTACTTTTAGGTGTAGTAACTGCCTGTACAGTCACATGGGGACCTGACATGAAGTATAAGCATTTTACTTACCAGTATGAGAATGAGAGCACAGGGGAAGGGAAATAAGGAAAATATTGGCAAACATGATAATTTTGTCAAACCTTGCTCGGAAGAATCATCATTTTGTTGGAGAGTCTTTTTCTCATGTGCAGTATCTGTATCTTCCTTTGCGGAATAACCAATATTAAGAACACTATGTTGTGGTAGGTCCATGGAGCCATGAGTAACAAGAATTGACACTTCATTGTCTCTTAAACCTTGTATTCTGGAAGCAATGACAGAAATTCGATTTTTCTTAGCACTTCCATGGTTTTCCTCGGCTGATTGGAAGTCATTACCTTTAACAGTGACTTTAGTTGGACCAGCCTCGTCTTCTGATAGGAACTTTAATTTCCATAAATAAGCTACACCTGATACTGATACTGACAAGACAACTATGTTATCTTCTTCATTGCAAATATTTCTGCAATCCGAAACAAATGGAGGATGCTTCATCGACAGAACCGGACCTTTACTAAGTTTTCCAGCACTCATATCACACCACCACACTTGAAGATGTTTGGCTCCAAGTTCTGATGTAATTATTGCTTTAGCATCATCGGATATAGAAACAATCTTCACAGGACCCTAAATTTTAAATAGTATAGTCAGTGATTTGGATGTATTTATTTAGAAGTATAAAATTTGGGTAGCTCACCAATTTATCAGGATGTGTCATAAGCTCATCCCCATTATCTATGCTTAAAATCTTCAACTTTTTGCCAGCTACAGCTACGTACTTCTCATCTGAGAAAAGAGTGACTCATTGAGTCAGAAAACATGCTAAGATTGCCCACGTAGCAGAAAATGGGTAAGCAACTGACCAAGTGAAAAGGCTGAAGAGGAGATTGATTTTTTAGAAGCTTTGAACTCCTTGATAATGCTTCCTGTTTCAGTGTCCATCTCAAACGCCATTCCATTACTTCCAACCGTATGCACTCTACGGCCTTTGTTCGCAAAAGAAAGGCCAATAACTCCACTTCACAAATCAGTGTAAAAAATAATTCATTCACCATAATGAATAAAATGACATACTAAGGATGTTTCTGTGTAGAAGAACATAGTTTCATGTGTTGATGAATTCACTTTAGAGATAGCTTCACAATCATAAAAGAACGAATTAACTCTATAATTTATCAGACGCCTTAATCATGAAATATATATATATATATATATATATATATCCAACCTATAAATCATCATAACGTTTCGTTCCCGCATCATTTATCTACAGTGAATGCATCAATGTGAAGCAACTAACATGGTAGATATAAGATTAGTGAAGGCGAAGTACATAAAATTTGCACCCTCAAGGCTACTTATCTGATCAATGATCATTTGACATCTTTAAACTACCAAGTTATCAAGAGTAAGTTGCGTACCCAAGATGGCAACCAACAGAAACCCACTTTGTCTCACCGCTTGAAGCATTTACAGCCAACACATCCCCATTGTTGGTACCCATAGCAATTACACAAGAACTGTTTTTACGCTGAAATTTGAGAAATACATCGTAGGTTTAAGATTCCCAACACATAAAATACAGTCTCAAAGAATTAAACTTAAACATGAACCCTAAAATACTTTCCTCACCTTCTTCTCCACAAAACAACAGGCCATACAGGAATAACCAATATCAGTTTTTCCCTCAGGATCCTTCCATTCTGCCAGTAAACTCCCATCACTAGTACTCCAAATCTACGGATACATAAAAGAGTTCCCATCGAATTCGTTAAGCAATTAGCAACAACATATCCATGAGAACCAAAAAAAAAAAAACAATACAATACAATACAATACAAATTTTTTGCAACAGCACCGAGCTCTGGAGACCCAAAGTTTGTCAAGTAGTTGGATATTCAAGCAAAAATCAGCATGAGAAAAACTGCAAACATACAAACGATAGAGAGAGAAAGAGCTTGCCTTAACAGTTCCATTGGATGACAAGATGGCTAGAAAGTCGCCGTCGGGAGTGAAAGTTGTGATGGGCGACGATTTAAGGATTTCCTTCTTCATTCAATCAGTCGTTAATGGAAATCAAATACGAACTGGAAAACTAGCAAAACTTGGAAGCGATGGACGGCACTTTGCAGCTGCAGCCTGCTTCTATAACGCAAACGAGTCTGAAATCACAACCCAACTCCAAATCACAGCTCCAATGAATATTCAACCCATCCTCCATAACATGAACACATCCCAGAACAATCATAAATCAAATATTCCAAGCATGCTTACTAAATTCTACAAACATATCAACACTTAAGTCATGCCCAAGTAAACAACACTTTAACCATAATCAAGTAAGCATTACAACGAACCAAGGAACATTCAACCAAGCCATAAAAACTTAGCCAACTCCAATTCACCACTAAGAAGCATACAATGAAACGAATCCAAACACTTCATGCCCAAGAAGCTACTTACATAAAGGCGAACTTTATAAACAACATTTAACCAAGGCATGCTTAACTATTTTCATGAACCAACCATGCTTAGTTAAATCCACGGCAACACTTAGAACTTTAATCCAAATGGCTACTTACCTCAATTGATAAGCCGCTTGACCCAACGACAACGCTCTTAGCCTCCAAGCCTTTAGCCCACTACCTTAGAATGGAGAAAACAACTTAAAAATTTATGGGTCTTCTAAGCCACGAAAATGAGGACTTAATTAATATTTAGGAGAGATTTAACTCTTCAAGAACTTACCCAAACGGAAACTAAGCTTGCTGCCCAAGTCCTTAAATTATGCTCCAAACGACAAATAAAATTCCTAATGCCACGGAAACGTTGGAAAAAGAAGCTACAATCAATGGGTAAACCTCTAGCACCCTAAAACCAACAGAAACTCGAGCTCAAGACACTTACCCACTGCACGAGATGCTCAACGACACGTAGACTTGAAGACCCGCTACCGGAACTGCCGATTATGACGAAAACGCTTGGACAGAACTATGAGTGGGTAAATGTTTAAATGCAAGAGCTAACCCACATAAGCCTCAAACTAACTTACCCATTGCGAGAACTCACCTTAAAACACCGGGAAACTGCAGAAAACGACCACCAACAATGCTGTCTACGCAACCCAGAGTCACAGCCACCGAAACTCGCGCCTAGAAGCCGCTGAACTGAAGGGAAAGTGTTGGAAAACAACGAGAACGGAGGGAAGATGGTCCGAGGATGAGAAATCGAGTGTGAGGGAATGATAACCAGCAAGCCACGAAGAAGAGAGAGAAGAAACACGAACCTGCTGTACTGCTAGCCGAAAACCCACTACCACGCCGCCCTTGTTGCTCACGTCGCCGGAGGAGGTCGGCGCCGGCGTCGTGGTGTGCTGCTGGTGGTAGGAGAGGAAGGGAAAAGTATGGTGGCTGCTGGCGTTCACGGCAACCACGGGGAAGGAGGCTGACGGCTTGACCAAGAGAAAAGGGAGAAAACGTAGAGAGAAAAAAAAAGAAAAAAAAAACAGGGGAGTGGCTGCTGCAAGGTTACGAAGAAGGGAAGGTGGAGGGGTGGCTGCGTGAAAATAAAAAATAGGGATTTAGGGCAACACTTCTAACCCATGAAATTACAAAAACGCCCCTGTAGCTTCTTGCAATTAAGAAACCCATTTATTAGAGACATATAATCATCCCAATTCGTAACTTAACCCGACAACATTCAAATTTAGAGTAAGAAACAAGATTTACCTCAATCTTGCTTGGGAGAGAGAGTGGGGTGTCGAGTCGAGTGGTAGAGGTGGGCTTGCCTACACGACGCTTGTGGTGGTTGTTTTGTTGCTCGTTTTTTGACGTGGTGAAACGGCCTAGCTTGTGAAGTTGCGGCGTGCTTGCCTCGAGCGAGACGAGATGACCTGCGACCGATCTCGGTTCCATGATAGGGCTCGCCCCTGAAAAGAAAGATGTATGCTTGTGTCCTTCGATCTGGTAGGGAGAAAGAGTGGGATGTCCACTCGAGCCTAGATGTGGGCTTGCCAAGGCGACGCTTGCACGTGGTTGTTTTGTCGCTCGTTTTTCGACGTGGTGAGACGGCCTAGCTTGCGAAGTTGCGGCACGCTTGCCTCGGAGCGAGTTGAGATGACCTGTGATCGATCCCTGCTTGATGGTTGGGCTCGTCCCGAAGAGAAATTTGTTCGATCGCGCACGACGTTGCGAGGGCTTTGCTTCGCCCGACGATCTCTCACCCAAGCACAGCGCATGGGTGTGAGTAGTCGAGCATCGCTCGGGCTCGTTTACACGTACGGCGCGTGAGTGGTGATTCGGTAGTTTGGGTCGGCAGGCTCGGTGCTCGGGCATCGAACTGTCGGCACCAGCTCCTCCTCATTGATGTGATGTGCCCCAAACTACTTCGAGAGGCCACAATCGATCGGTTCTTGCATCGGTTACCTCTTTAGATTCGTCCTCGTAGAGCTTTGGATACTCGACCTTGAGTTCCAAGATACAAGAACATGGCTTCTAACTCAGAAGTTCATTCTTCAATAGATCTCGAACTTCCAGGCTAACCACCGAACGAAGGAGTCTTTGCTTTCCTGGAGCTTCAAAAGAACTAAGCTCCTTGACTATGAGTAGGAACTTGGTTCACACAAAGGTGCTCCAAGTTGTTTTGGATTGCATTGTCAATCATAGCTTGCAAAGCATCCAATGTCAACACCACTTGAGGCATCGGAAGAAGAATAGGGGAATGCACCTCAAGCGAATTAACTTCAAGAACGATAGGAGAGCCAGAATGACCATTTTTCCAACTCCCATTAGAACTCATCGCTAAGAGAGGGAACAAGGAACTCACTACAAGAACTCTTCTAAGAAGCTTGAATAGGAGGGATTAACCTCGAACTGAGGGAACAACCTAGACCTAGAAGAAAACATCATGCACAACAAAAACACACAAGCTATCTAGAAGACTATGGCAACATCCTATGCCTACTAACAAGCAACATCACAAATCAATAACAAGAGAAACAAGAGCTATCTAGCTAACTATGGGAGCATCCTAAGCCTAGATACTATATAATAAAGCAACATAGGAAAACAATATGCTCAAACAAGGCAACCAAGACATGCAAAAAGAATACAAGCAAGTAATTCAATAACATATAATCAAAATAGATCAACAGGTAACATATTATAACAAATATAATTTCACATACCTGGTGATGGAGAGGAGGAAGAAAAGACCATTAAACCTAACACGACTTAACAACCTAGATGTCCTAGGTTAGTCTACAGGAACAACTCCGCTCTGATACCAACTGTAACGCCCCCAAAATCTTACCTAAACTAGGGAACATTACTAAACTTTTACTCTAACGCCAACTTGATGTCCCGAAAATTTCGGCAACATAACGACGTAACTAAAGCTAACCAAAAATTTTAAACACCTGAAAGACAAGAATACACACTTCTAAAATCATAACACAACCTCTTCTTCATTTGACAACATCCCAAACATACCAAATAAAATAATAACTAACTCCAATTCTCCAGTAAGTATCATACGAGTCAGATCTCGTAACAAGTGCAGTTAACAGAACTAACACACCCTAAATAAAAGAGTTTCAAACTTACATCTATTACAACAACCAAACGAGTTAACCAACAACTACATCGACTTTAACAAAATCCAGTACGAGTAAATGAAACTAGCTACTATCTAATGGTCTCCTCTTCCAAGCCTCCTCCTCATCACCAAGTCCAGATATGGTCTCATAACCTGCAAAAATCTGGTGGTGGATCAGTACAATACAGCGGTACTGAGTAAGTGGCTCACACCTGAAAAGCCATCAAACACATATGCATACAAGGCAGATATCGTATTTTCCACACACAAGCTCAATATATCTGGAACATAATTAACACATACACCATGCATCAAACCATACATCAAGCAACATACTCATGCGACATACATCCATAACCACTAACTCAAGCCCTATCAAGCTCTATCTGACTCCTCTGAGTTCTCTCAATTCGACTCCTTTGAGTCCTTTCAAAGCTCTCCAAGACTGACCCTTCGAGTCACACTGACCCCTGACCATTTGTACCCAGGGCCTCAGGCTTCTCTACGGAGCTCGGTGTTCTACCCTTGACCAGTTGTACCCAAGGCCTCGAACTGTGCATCGCCCCTTGGCCATATTACCCAAGGCACCCGATGACTTCAATTTCTCATAGCCTTCATAAAGCTCTCCAAGACTGACCCTTCGAGCCGCACTGTCCCCTGACCATTTGTACCCAGGACCACAATGCTCTCTACGGAGCTCGACATTCGACCCTTGACCATTTTTACCCAAGGCCTCGAACTGTGCATCGCCCCTTGGCCATATTACCCAAGGCACCCGATGACTCCACAATCAAACTGTACATCGCCCCTTGGCAATATTACCCAAGGCACCCGATGACTTTCACAATATATAGACTCATCACATCGCCCCTTGGCCATATTACCCAAGGCACCCGATGCTCCACCTAATTCATTGGTGACATACCACCCCTCGACCATTTTTACTCGAGGCACCTGGCATTCACCTAACTTCCCTTTTCAACACACAAGGCCCTCTGACCTCACATTCTCACTAGAATGCATGAATCCTACTCATCATGCTTCTAGACTATGTTTATGCCAATGACATGCCCACGACCCAAAATGCATATTCCATACACGCTTTCTAGCTCATGTCATGCTTTTAGTCCATGTAACAACCAAACAACATGCTCTCTACATTAAATTCTTGTCTATCAGAAAATCACCATGAAACAACATACTTTTCACATCAAATTCCAGTCACAACATCTCAGAATGATTCAACATAACAATTCACTACATCGATTTCAAGATTCTCAAAACTTGTCAATGACAAGGCAACATACATACACATACATGTATACAACATACAATAAAACCAAGGAGCAAAGCACATAGCATACGAGCACACAAGCAACCAGACTCAACAAGTAGAATTCCACTTACCTCAATTGCTCCTAAAGCAACTTCAACAACTCAAGGTAGTCCAGGAAGGCTCCTAAATAATCAAGACAACCTCTACTAAATTAGAACCAACTTACAGATTCTTTAAACATGCTTGAAAGGCCAAATTCAATCGAGAAGGACTATTTCCTTGCTGAACAACAACTCAAAATTCCCCAAATTGAAAACCCAAAGCCTTTAGACTATGGACAACCACGTCTAAGGCACAACGGGTAATGGGTACTTGCTGAAGGGCTATAATCAAGGCTTTTCAACCGTTGGACAGCAAGTAAATGATATGATTTCGCATTCTAAGGACTTCTAGAGGTTGGACAACGCTACTAGAGCCTAGACAATTGATAGAGGATAATTTAACATGCATTTTAAACCACGAACAACAAGTAAAGACTCCTAAATTCATGATTTAAGAACCTACAAGGGTTGGGTAAAACTAATTAGGTGACGACACATAATGGGCATTAATTGAAGCATGCTTTTAAGCCATGACAACCAACGATAACCCATTTAACTCACATTCTAAGGACTCTAAATGTTGGGCAATACTTATAAGGCCTAAGCAACTCATGGGTAACGATTTAACATGCTTTTAAAGCTTAAAACACAACGACAACTCACTTAAAGCTAACAAGCTTAGGGACAGAGGTGAAACTTACCCAAACAGGTCCGTTTTTGCGCTAGACGGGTCCTTAACTGCTTGGGATGCATTACGAGCAGGGGCTGGAGGACAATCCTCCGTTAAGACGAACCGCAGATCATCGACAACAAGAATCATATTCAGGTTCGACTTCCACGTAGCATAATTTTCGTCGGTTAATTTCTCATTTTTAAGCAGAGAGACAATTGAGGAAGACATTGCTGAAATTTAAACAAACAATGTCCGTATTAGTTATCTTTGCCTTAACCCATCATACAAGCAATCAATTGCACACAATCCAATCACTTTAGCAAAACAGACAATCACAGAACCCCAAAACTATCGATTTAGTTTTGCAACGATATTTCAAAGGTTTAGAATATCAGCCACCGAAGAGTGATCAAGCACTCCTCCTTTGAAATGAGACACCTCTCAGCTAATTCTAATTCCAGAATAACTCATATTCCTATAGACATTAGCCACCGTTGTTCGGTCAAGGAATTGTTAACACTTTTAACTCATCCTCGTAAGTGTAACCCTCCCACTTTCAGATTTCAGAGGCACGCACCAACAGGCTACCGAAGGGAAAGACAACTGTTGGTGATTAGCCTAATAGCTCCTATCCTTTTCAGGAGTTCACGATGTTCCGAATCCTATGACCAGGCCCTCCGAAGGGATGGTTGCGTCAGGACAACCTGCAGGCAGGTCATAGGACTCTCACGATGTGAACTATGGGCGGAGACCGAGGGATACGTTGACACGTGTCCCGCTCCCACTTACTCTAGACATTTTTCCCATTCACCTTGATATTGATTCATGCAAACACTTTCCGAAGGGAGGCCGCTCCTAAGGCGACTCGAAGCCGAGCATGAATCTCACGTTGTGAATATAGGGACGTAGGAGCAAAACTTTGATTTAAATCTCGTTTTGTAATTTTCCTCCCACTGAAAATGTCATACGGTTAATTTAGGGTTGTTTAACTTAGATAGTATTCGGCTAAGTCAATCTATCTAAGTCTGATCCTATTATAACAATTATGGAAATGATTCAACTGCAATCTTTTGGGTGAATTAAACTTCTTTTAATAAACCCAACATTGCAAGTCAGCATTACTATGGTTAATTCAACTCAATGTTCGGGTCAGTTCCCAGGTAGGAGGTGTTCCGTAAACCGTCAACTTAAATACCCCCAGCCTTAGACAGAACTTTACCGAGAGAGTTCCCTTATAACCTCAGTAATGTAGGGTCTTTACTCTAAAGATCTAGGTGCATTAAACACTTTTAATAAACCTAATGACATAGCATGCTAACATTTAACTATGATTAATTCAACTCCGGTTTTCCAGGTCAGTTCCCAGGTAGGAGGTGTTCCGTAAACCGTCAACTTAAATACCCCCAGCCTTAGACAGAACATTACCGGTGGAGTTCCCTTATAATCATAGCAATGTTTTTCCTACTTAGTCAATTAAAACTATTTTTAATTCTAAGTAAGAAAAGATTCTAATCCTATTAGAAAACGATCTAGGTCTAATTAATTTTAAACAATTTAAAATTAATCCAATTTAACCTATGATCTTATGTTTGCATGCAAATCTTGATTATAGATTGACGGTTTCTAATCATTAACATTAAAAAACTATTTCAAATTTTAATGATTAATCCTATAATCAAGAATCTAGGGTTTAATTCATTCAAAAATCTCATTCAAATTAAATAATTAAACCACATTAATTGCATGAATAATATAACAATTATATTATTAACTATGGATGTTTCATGCTTCATGCAATTTTGATTTTCTTTTATTATAACAATTATAAGTCAATCAAGAAAATCAATCAAGCACGCTTCATTCATTACATTAAACATAACTATTTATATTTAATTTAAGTAATGACATGCTTCATGCTTTCCAATTTTTCATATAATTAATATACACTTATATTAAAAAATATGAAAACAAATCTATGCATTTAAACATACATTATAACATTTTATAATATATAAAAATGCATAAGCATATTTATAACCTAAGGTGGGATTAAATATTCTATATGACATCCATAAAGCATATAAATAGCAATTGAACCGGTTAATTTTGGCCCCTAGGATAAAATAAAGCATTAAGTTACATTAATTTAGCTAAATTCTATCCTAAAAATCCTTGTACAGCTCCAGAATTGGTCTAGACAGTACGAACCGCCCCGAACCACCTCGAACTGGCTTCGAAAATCACGAACCATGCCAAAAATTGGCTGAACCGGACCAAATAGGTCCCAGCCCAGCCGAACCGGCCACCAGCTTGAACCGCGCCTGTTGAAACCCTAGCACGCGCTGCCATCGTGACAGCGTCTCGACGCTGTGTTGATAGCGTCTCGACGCTGTGCGCATTCTTTATCTGGCGCCTGCGGAATCGAGGCAGCGTCGAGACGCTGTTGAGGTAGTGTCTCGACGCTATTTGATAGCGAGCATGGCTAGATATCTTTATTTATTTAATTTAGCTAGTCTTTGATGATTATCGGCCATTTTATTGCACTTAATTGTTTATTTTGTAGGAAATGGTTGATTGGAGCTATAGCGCAATATTAGAGTTAATCGGGTGCTCGGGACGTGAAAAGATGCAAAGGAATGAAAAGAGTTAAAGAGGAAAAAAGTCAAATTTCGGTCAACAGCAGGCTAGCGTCAAGACGCTAGCTCTTGAGCGTCTCGACGCTCACATTCCATATCTGATTAGGCGCATAAAGGTCACAGCGTCTTGACGCTGCGACCTTAGCGTCTCGACGCTGTGTTATTTCGCTTACTGAAACGCGCGTTTTGAAGGCAGCGTCTCGACGCTACGACGAAAAAACAAAATAAAGGCTTATTTTCGGCTAGGTTTTGGGGACTTCGATTTGGGACCTTTGGGAGCCGTAAACAGAGCAGAACAGAGCATTTGGAGGCTGAAAACAAAGAGAGAGATTTGGAAATCAACCCATTGTTCGTCGGGATCGTGACGGGGACGTCGGACTCGACCTACATTGAGTTTTCTTTTCCCTTTCCTTTCTTTAGCTAGATTTATGGCTTTCACATGTTTAGTTGAGTTTGTATTTACATTCATGAGTAGCTAAACTCAAAGCTTAGGGATTGATGTAGTTGATTAAGTTTATGGATTGATTTATGGTTTAAGTTGTGCAATGTTATTATGTTTGTAATCTTGATTTAATGCTTTCAATTAATTGGCCATTAGTTGAATGATTTAAGTTTCGAATCTAGCTCGGGAGAGGGGATTTGATTAAGACTTACTCAAGATTGCATGACTAAACTCATTTTCAGTAGTTGTATAGTTGACTTGTGCTTCATTTAAAACCCTGCTTGCATAATATATAGGATGGATAAATTTGCCCTGCTTTTGCCCCAGCATCGCACCTACCGCAGCATCACTCGCATCACACATTACCTCAAATGGTAAATTCCAATTAGGTGCGCAAAGAATGTGTGCTGAGATTAAAGTAGCCTTTAAAGTCTCAAAAGCCTTCCTACAATCTGCATTAAAATCAAAAACATGATCAGTGCACAATAAGTTACAAAGAGGTTTACTGATTTTGGAGAAATCCTTTATAAACCTCCTATAAAAACCAGCATGTCCTAAAAAACTCCGAATTCCCTTCACTGAATTCGGTGGCTCTAGTCTTTCAATAACCTCAACTTTTGCTCTATCAACTTGTAGACCATTTTTAGAAATTTTATGACCTAACACTATGCCCTCCTTCACCATTAAGTGGCATTTTTCCCAATTAAGAACTAGATGGGTATCCTCACATCTCTTTAATACCTTTCCTAAATTATCTAAACAACTCTGAAAAGACCCTCCAAACACTGAAAAATCATCCATAAATACCTCAACAGTGGACTCAATCATATCAGAAAAAATTGCTAACATACACCGCTGAAATGTTGCGAGTGATACCTAGACCTATCAAATGTTAACATACACCGCTCAAATGGTAAATTCCAATTGCGAACAGACCTATCAGCTAATTGGAGTGTGACTGTGGTAGGCCTAGCTTCACCAATACCCAACTTCTGATAGACCGAAAGAGGCATAAGGTTAATGCTTGCACCTAAATCACAGAGTGCTCTACCTAATTCTTTTCCACCTATAGACACGGGTATGGTAAATGACCCTGGATCCTTAGCCTTGGGGGGTAGCCCATTCTTAAGAATAGCACTACACTCCTCAGTAAGAGATACAGTTTCAAACTCACCTAATCTTTTCTTTTTAGTCAAAATATCCTTAAGAAATTTAGCATAATTAGGCATTTGCTCAATAGCTTCTACTAAAGGGATATTTATATGCAACTGCTTAAGAATCTCAAAAAACTTTTTAAATTGACCATCCTGATTCTTTGGCTTTTGCCTTTGTGGAAAAGGTAGAGGTGGTACATAAGGTGGGGGCGACACATATGGTGGTTCTACATCTGGAACAGAACCAGATGCTCCAACATTTTCTTTGCTGCCTCCAGCACCCTGACCAGACTCCAACTCTTTCTCGACAACAACATTATTATCACTATTTCTATTTACCTCCTGGGTTTTACTATGGTGGTTGGACTTGGCTATAAATTGGGACCTCACACTTGCATCACATGATTTTTGGAGCCTTGGGAGAGACCTCTACACGTTTTTCTTAGAGCTAAAAATACTCCCCAAATCTCCCTCTCTCCAAACCCTAAATACATTTTCCAAAGAAAAAAAAGATCCTAACCACATTTTTGTATCACATTCCCTCCCACTCGCCCATATTTGTCTCCCTTTTATTATGAGAAAACAAACATCTTAGGGCCTGTTTGATAACATTCTCGTTTCTTTTTTCTTGTTTCCTGTTTCTTGTTTCTTGTTTTTTAAGAACTAGAAACAGAAACATGTTTAATAACTATTTATGTTCCTTGTTTCTTTGAAAAAAGAACCAGAAACAAAAATGTGTTTGATAACCGGTTCTTGTTTCTTTTTTTTTTAGTTAAAATAAAATTTAGTACATATAATATAAAATATATTCATTTTCAACGATTATTTTTTTATCTCTCCTTCTGCTTCCTCATCACTACCACCATTGTTACCAATCACCCGTCGTCGTTGATCATCGACCATCACTACCGACCTCCGACCACTGATCGAATGCTGGAAAAGTCGTCGGCGGGTGGCGACAGTCGTCGAAAATAAGAAAAAAAGGAAAAAGTTTTGGTCAACAACGATAGTGGCGACCGGTAGTTAGAGGTTGACGATGGTATCTAGTAGTCAGAGGTCGACAGTAGCAGCTGGTCGACGGAGGTCGAAGATGACCGGTAGTCAGAGGTCGATAGAGATCGGCAGTGCCTAGTAGTCAGAGGTCGACGGTGGCGGTCGATCAGCAGAGGTTGGTGCTGCCCGGTAGTCGGAGGTTGACAGTAGTCAGAGATCGATGGTAGCAGTAGGCCGACGAAGGCCGATACTAAAAGGTGGACGGTGGCGGTTGGTCAGTGGCGGTCGGTAGTCGAAGGTCAACGACGGTGGTCAAAGTTCGACATATGTCGATCAGCGAACGTCGACGACGCCCGGTAGTCAAAGGTCGACGGTGGCTGTCGTTCGGTGGAGGTAGACGATTGCTGGTAGTCAGAGGTCGACGGTGGTCGGCGACGCCCGGAAGTCAGAGGTCGACGGTAGCGGTCAGTCGGTGGAGGTTGGTCAGCTGGGGTCGACGGCGGCCGGTAGTCGGAGGTCGACGGTGGCAGTCGTTCAGCGGAGGTTGGTGGCGCCCGATAGTTTGAGGTCGACGGTAGCGGTAAGTCGGCAGAGGCTGGTCAGCAGGGGTTGACAACGCCTGGTAGTTAGAGGTCGACGATGGTGGTTAGTTGACAGCGCCGGTAATCGGAGCTCAACGCGATCGCGACTGGTTATCAGAGGTCGACGCTGGTCGGCGACGACCGGTAGTCAGAGGAGGACGGTGGCAGTCGGTCGGCAGAGGGCTATTAGTGGAGGTTAATAGAGGTCGGTTATCAGAGGTCGATAGTAGCGGTTGACCGCTATCGGTAGTTGGAGGTCGGTGACGACTGGTAGTCAGAGGTGCATGGTGGCAGTCGGTCAAAGGTCGACGACCGTCAGTCGATAGTTGCGATCGGCGGTGGCCGGTAGTCGACGGTCGAGATGGCGGTCGGTTAACGAAGGTCGGCGATGACCGGTAGTTGGAGGTGAACAGTGGCGGTCGGTCGGTTGAGGTCGACGACAACCAGTAGTCGAAGGTCGATAGTGGTGGTCGGTCAGCAAAGGTCGACGAAGGTTGGCGACGACCAGTAGTGGGAGGTGGATGGTGGCGGTCGGTCAGCGGAGGTTGACGCGGCCGATCGTCTAAGGTCGACGGTTACGGTTGGCCGCGAAAGGTAGTCGGAGGTGGACAGTAGTGGTCGGTCAGTAGAGTTCGATGGCAACCGGTTGTTGGAGGTCGACGGTAGAGATTGATCGCGGGTGCTATTCGGAGGTTGACGATGACGGCATGTCGACGGAGGCCTGTAGTCGAAAGTCGACGGTGGCGGCCGACCGCAACCGATAGTTGGAGGTCGACGATGGTAGCCGGTTGACAGAGGTCGGCGACGATCGGTAGTAGGAGGTGGACTGTGGCAGTCGGTCGGAGGAGGTCGACAGTGATCGATAGTCGGATGTCAACGGTAGTGGTCGGCCGGTGGAGGTCGATAGCATTCGGTCGTCGGAGGTCAACCGTAGCCAATATTTGAAGGTCGACGGAAGTTGGCAACTGATAGCGAGCATAGCTAGCTATTTTTCTCTGATTAATTAAGCTAGTCTTTTTCAATTATTTGCCCAAATTTATGCATTTTTATGTTTTATTTGTAGGAAGTATGTGCTTGAAGCTTAATTCAGCAATTGGAGTCAAATGGAGCTTCCAATCTTAAAAAAAAAAAATTCATAGCGTCGCGACGCTATCCCCGGCAACGGCGCCAAAAACTTGATGTGCAATTTGCTAACCGCAAGTGTACGGGTCAAGTAATAATATAGTGATTTTGAAATCGAATGTCGTCCTCTGGATTGGTGTCTAGCCAAATTTTAATTATCGAAAATACTTTTGACCAATTTTATTTAGGGAATCAAATTGAATGAGAATATGAATTAATCGACACAAAACTAAAATAAAAAGTGACAATCAAATGGGAATAATTGGTCTTAGGGAATTGATTTCACCAATTGGAGTTATGGATTATTAAACGGATTAACACATGCTATGATTCATAAATCTTGGCAACTAAAATCACACATATCTCTCCCGAGCATACATGATTCTCCCATATGCAATTGAACCCGATATCCCTATCTAAATCCAATAAACATACAAGGCAATAAGGCTAACCTTTATGACAATTTCTAGAATTAACCTTAATCTCCCGATTTTTAGCTAAATTCTAGTTATGCATATTGATTACTAATTTAAATCCTCTCTCCCGAGTTAGATTCAAATATAAACATCAATCAATTTATGGCCAGTAAATCGAAAGCATTAAACATACAACATATGCATAAATGACATCAATAGCATAAATACCGTAAATCAATCCAAAACTTGTCCAACGGCTACATCAATCCCTAAGAATTAAACTTAGCTACACATAATCCTCGTTACAATATAAACTAAGTCTAAATAAGCCATAAAAAGTGTCTAAAGTAAGGGAAAAGAGAAATAGACTCGTTGTAGGCCGAGACCGAACGTCCCCGTCACGATCCCCACGAACAATGGGTTGATTTCCAACTAATCCCCTTTGCTTCAGCTCAATTTTGTCCTCTTTCTGCTCTAATGTCGGCTCCAAAAGTCCCCAATTCGAAGTCCCCAAAAACCTAGTCGAAAAGATGCTTAAATAGCAAAATTTCGTTGTAGCGTCGAGACGCTGTCAAGACAGCGTCGCGACGCTGTCCCGATCCGCAAATTTGGAAAATGTTCTATAGCGTTGCGACGATATTTTTTTTTTTTTTTTTTTTACAACATTGGAAGCTCCATTTGACTCCAATTGCTGAATTAAGCTTCAAGCACATACTTCCTACAAATAAAACATAAAAATGCATAAATTTGGGCAAATAATTGAAAAAGACTAGCTTAATTAATCAGAGAAAAATAGCTAGCTATACTCGCTATCAAATAACCCCAAACTTAAGCTTTTGCTAGTCCTCGAGCAAACTAAACATCAAGCATACAGTAGAAGAATGGATGCAATAATCATAACTCAATCCTCAAGGCTCAAAGGTCAATAGTCAAGCAAGCAAGAGACATGCACATAAGGACCAATGAGGGAGACAAATTAAAATTTTTCCAAAATTAACTTGCACAAGCGAGATCTAACTCAACAAGATCAGACTCTACTAGCTCGGGATTGGATTATTAAACTCTCAGCTCATCTTCCCTCTACACTGGCACTAAGGCTTCACTAGTGAGTTAATGGAACAAATTAGTTTGTTCATCTCCATACTTAGGTGCTTATAATTAACAATTAAATTAAGCATGTATATGTGGCACTAGCTTTCACACACCCATTGCAGGGACCCTTAACCTGAGTTTTCTCTTGTTGGCCTAACTGATCACAACAGGGGTAGCTCTTTTTGCCTTAATCTTTATTAACCATTGCATATTGTGCACAAGCCATGGCATTATTATCTTATTTCAACAGTAACAACAAGAATGATTTTTCTTTATGAGCATAAATAGCAGATATTCTTTTCTTTTCTCCTAAGCAAGATCAAACATGCTAATTTGCAAAAAATTAACTCTTTAGCTCTGCCCTACACCTATCGAGGTGACAACAAGCATATGAACCCAATAATTCGCTCCTAAGCATTAAAATCCAAATCTAGCTAAGACAAATACTCTACTCATGCAAGCCATCTCCAAGAAAATTTTTAAAAAGTCTCCCTTTTTGGGCACTTATGCTTACAACTCATCACAAGCTTGAAAATTGACAAGAAAGCCTATCCTAGGACATCATAATCATGCAAAAGTAGCATCCAGAAAATAACCATATGCATAATTCAAAGAAAGCTCAAAACTATAGCCCAAACTCAGATGCTCAAGGGCTCCACAAACATGCTAATCCACCCCCAAACTTAAAATATGCATTGTCCTCAATGTATAACGAAAATAAAGAATACACAAGCATGAGAACAATAAACGAATGAAAGGAGTGAACAATACTGCCTTGGAATGATGATGACTTCTTGACTGAATGCTTGGACTCTTGACAGCTTGAAAGCAAAGGAAAGAAAGAAAACAAGACCTACAAAACAAACACAAAAAATAAATAAAACTCAAAATAAAGAAATAACTAACTCACTTGGGTTGCCTCCCATAAGCGCTTGTTTAACGTCTTTAGCTCGACGTGTTGACCAACTATGCATCAGGGTGGTCTCCTGTCAGATTTTCCATCACTTGGGTCGTTGTAGTATAGTGGTGAGTATTCCCGGCTGTCACGCGGGTGACCCGGATTCGTTCCCCGGCAACGGCGCCAAAAAACTTGATGTGCAAATTGCTAACCGCAAGTGTACGGGTCAAGTAATAATATAGTGATTATGCAATCGAATGTCGTCCTCTGGATTGGTGTCTAGCCAAGTTTTAATTATCGAAAATACTCTTGGCCAATTTTATTTAGGGAATCAAAAAGAATGAGAATATAAATTAATCAACACAAAACTAAAGTAAAAAGTGACAATCAAATGGGAATAATTGGTCTTAGGGAATTGATTTCACCAATTGGAGTTATGGATTAATAAACGGATTAACACATGCTATGATTCATAAATCTTGGCAACTAAAATCACACATATCTCTCCCGAGCATACATGATTCTCCCATATGCAATTGAACCCGATATCCCTATATAAATCCAATAAACATACAAGGCAATAAGGCTAACCTTTATGACAATTTCTAGAATTAACCTTAATCTCCCGATTTTTAGCTAAATTCTAGTTATGCATATTGATTACTAATTTAAATCCTCTCTCCCGAGTTAGATTCAAATATAAACATCAATCAATTTATGGCCAGTAAATCGAAAGCATTAAACATACAACATATGCATAAATGACATCAATAGCATAAATACCGTAAATCAATCCAAAACTTGCCCAACGGCTACATCAATCCCTAAGAATTAAACTTAGCTACACATAATCCTCATTACAATATAAACTAAGTCTAAATAAGCCATAAAAAGTGTCTAAAGTAAGGGAAAAGAGAAATAGACTCGTTGTAGGCCGAGACCGAACGGGATATCGGGAGATTAAGGTTAATTCTAGAAATTGTCATAAAGGTTAGCCTTATTGCCTTGTATGTTTATTGGATTTAGATAGGGATATCGGGTTCAATTGTATATGGGAGAATCATGTATGCTCGGGAGAGATATGTGTGATTTTAGTTGCCAAGATTTATGAATCATAGCATGTGTTAATCCGTTTATTAATCCATAACTCCAATTGGTGAAATCAATTCCCTAAGACCAATTATTCCCATTTGATTGTCACTTTTTACTTTAGTTTTGTGTTGATTAATTCATATTCTCATTCTTTTTGATTCCCTAAATAAAATTGGCCAAGAGTATTTTCGATAATTAAAACTTGGCTAGACACCAATCCAGAGGACGACATTCGATTGCATAATCACTATATTATTACTTGACCCGTACACTTGCGGTTAGCAATTTGCACATCAAGTTTTTGGCGCCGTTGCCGGGGATTGGCATATTTAGTCAATTTTAATATCGAAGAAAAATTGTCCGGTCTTAGTTTAGGGTGTATTCTATTTTTTTTGTGATTTTTGTTATTTTTGTTTTAGGTAAATTGCATTTTTCCTTTAATTGTTTTTCTTTTCCATTCTTAAATTTTTCCTTATTTAGATTTTCCCATTTTTGTTTGATTTTTCCATTGTTATATTTTTAGTTTTTCCTTTTTAGATTAGTTTTTCCTTATTTGTTAGTTTCCTTATTGTTTTTTTGTCTTATCTATTTTTGCATTCCATATTAGTTTATTTTCTTTCCTTTTCTAGATTATATTTTCCATATTTAAATTGAGTCTTTGTCATGTGTTCTTGTTAGGTTATTGTTTGATTGAAAGCCTAATTATCATTGTTGCTTTAATTGATTTGAATGGCTTTTTATTCAACACCATATTCCAATTTTTCATCTTCAAGTTATACCCCTTTAAATGAAAATTCTTCCTTGGAAAGCATAGTTCAAAATTATATTGAGGAATCTAGAGCGAGGAGTCTAAAAATTGATGAAATCATAAGAGGACTTCAAGCTCCACAGGAAGTTAGTGAGGTGGGATCCACTTCCATAAGTTGTCTAGTGAGTCAAGTAGTCGATGACTCATTGGCACTCATTCATGAGCGTAGTTCTTTCGATCTTGATGAGGATGAGCAGTTGGGGGTGAGTTGCATGAATAATGGGGACGAATTGGAGAGTTGGAGCACCTTTCAAGAACATGGTTGTGAGGAAAAAAAAGAAAATGAGCTTGTAGTGTTAGAGGAAGTTCAGGAGGTAGAGTTTGAGGTTGAAAAACCTTCGTCTGTTTACTTTTCAAAAAAAAAAAACCTTCGTCTGTTTTATCTTCTCTATCCTTTGTAGATTTTGATTGTTCTTTTTTCTATTCTCACGAGTCAGTTTTAGAGTCGGAGTCTCTTTATTTTGATATTTCTCCTTTTATGCTTCTTTTATTCAAAAATACAAAAAATAATTCTGTTTCAGGGGCCCATGAGAAGCTAGTAAGTTTACTAGCGATCGTTGGTTATATTGATTCAAGGAAGAAGGGCCCAAAGAAATACGAGAATTTTTATGTGCCTTGACAGACTGGACAAACACGTCGAGCTAATGACGTTAAACAAGCGCTTATGGGAGGCAACCCAAGTGAGTTAGTTATTTCTTTATTTTGAGTTTTATTTATTGTTTGTGTCTGTTTTGTAGGTCTTGTTTTCTTTCTCTCCTTGCTTTCAAGCTTTCAAGAGTCCAAGCATTCAGTCAAGAAGTCATCATCATTCCAGGGCAGTATTGTTCACTCCTTTCATTCGTTTATTGTTCTCATGCTTTTTTATGCTTTATTTTTGTAATACATTGAGGACAATGCATATTTTAAGTTTGGGGATGGATTAGCATGTTTGTGGAGCCCTTGAGCATCTGAGTTCGGGCTATAGTTTGAGCTTTCTTTGAATTTTGCATATGGTTATTTTCTGGATGCTACTTTTGCATGATTATGATGTCCTAGGATAGGCTTTCTTGTCAATTTTCAAGCTTGTGATGAGTTGTAAGCATAAGTGCCCAAAAAGGGAGACTTTTTAAAATTTTTCTAGGAGATGGCTTGCATGAGTAGAGTATTTGTCTTAGCTAGATTTGGATTTTAATGCTTAGGAGCGAATTATTGGGTTCATATGCTTGTTGTCACCTCGATAGGTGTAGGGCAGAGCTAAAGAGTTAATTTTTTGCAAATTAGCATGTTTGATCTTGCTTAGGAGAAAAGAAAAGAATATCTGCTATTTATGCTCATAAAGAAAAATCATTCTTGTTGTTACTGTTGAAATAAGATAATAATGCCATGGCTTGTGCACAATATGCAATGGTTAATAAAGATTAAGGCAAAAAGAGCTACCCCTGTTGTGATCAGTTAGGCCAACCAGAGAAAACTCAGGTTAAGGGTCCCTGCAATGGGTGTGTGAAAGCTAGTGCCACATATACATGCTTAATTTAATTGTTAATTATAAGCACCTAAGTATGGAGATGAACAAACTAATTTGTTCCATTAACTCATTAGTGAAACCTTAGTGCCAGTGTAGAGGGAAGATGAGTTGAGAGTTTAATAATCCAATCCCGGGCTAGTAGAGTCTGATCTTGTTGAGTTAGATCTCGCTTGTGCAAGTTAATTTTGGAAAAAATTTAATTTGTCTCCCTCATTGGTCCTTGTGTGCATGTCTCCTGCTTGCTTGACTATTGACTTTTGAGCCTTGAGGATTGAGTCATGTTTGTTGCATCCATTCTTCCACTGTATGTTTGATTTTTAGTTTGCTCGAGGACTAGCAAAATCTTAAGTTTGGGGGTATTTGATAGTGAGCATAACTAGCTATTTTTCTCTGATTAATTAAGCTAGTCTTTTTCAATTATTTGCCCAAATTTATGCATTTTTATGTTTTATTTGTAGGAAGTATGTGCTTGAAGCTTAATTCAGCAATTGAAGTCAAATGGAGCTTCCAATGTTGTAAAAAAAAAAAAAAAAAAAAAAAGCGTCGCAACGCTATAGAACATTTTCCAAATTTGCGGATCGAGACAGCGTCGCGACGCTACAACGAAATTTTGCTATTTAAGCATCTTTTCGACTAGGTTTTTGGGGACTTCGAATTGGGGACTTTTGGAGCCGACATTAGAGCAGAAAGAGGACAGAATTGAGCTGAAGCAAAGGGGATTAGTTGGAAATCAACCCATTGTTCGTGGGGATCGTGATGGGGACGTTCGGTCTCGGCCTACAACGAGTCTATTTCTCTTTTCCCTTACTTTAGACACTTTTTATGGCTTATTTAGACTTAGTTTATATTGTAACGAGGATTATGTGTAGCTAAGTTTAATTCTTAGGGATTGATGTAGCCGTTGGACAAGTTTTGGATTGATTTACGGTATTTATGCTATTGATGTCATTTATGCATATGTTGTATGTTTAATGCTTTCGATTTACTGGCCATAAATTGATTGATGTTTATATTTGAATCTAACTCGGGAGAGAGGATTTAAATTAGTAATCAATATGCATAACTAGAATTTAGCTAAAAATCGGGAGATTAAGGTTAATTCTATAAATTGTCATAAAGGTTAGCCTTATTGCCTTGTATGTTTATTGGATTTAGATAGGGATATCGGGTTCAATTGCATATGGGAGAATCATGTATGCTCGGGAGAGATATGTGTGATTTTAGTTGCCAAGATTTATGAATCATAGCATGTGTTAATCCGTTTAATAATCCATAACTCCAATTGGTGAAATCAATTCCCTAAGACCAATTATTCCCATTTGATTGTCACTTTTTACTTTAGTTTTGTGTTGATTAATTCATATTCTCATTCTATTTGATTCCCTAAATAAAATTGGCCAAGAGTATTTTCGATAATTAAAACTTGGCTAGACACCAATCCAGAGGACAACATTCGATTGCATAATCACTATATTATTACTTGACCCGTACACTTGCGGTTAGCAATTTGCACATCAAGTTTTTGGCGCCGTTGCCGGGGATTGGCATATTTAGTCAATTTTAATATCGAAGAAAAATTGTCCGGTCTTAGTTTAGGGTGTATTTTATTTTGTTGCTATTTTTGTTATTTTTGTTATTAGGTAGATTGCACTTTTCCTTTATTGTTTTTCTTTTCCATTCTTAAATTTTTCCATATTTAGATTGTTCCATATTTGTTTGAATTTTTCCATTGATAGATTTTTAGTTTTTTCTTTTTAGATTAGTTTTTCCTTATTTGTTAGTTTCCTTATTGGTTTTTTATCTTTTCTATTTTTGCATTCCTTATTAGTTTATTTTCTTCCTTTTATAGATTATATTCTCCTTATTTAGATTTAGTTATTTTCCTTTTCTTGTTTCTTTCTTAATTTGTTTTATTTCCTTTTCTTTGCCTTTTTAGGTTAGTGTAGTCGGTGTATGCGAAAGGTTAGGGAATTGGCCTTAGTTCCCTTAGATCCAGAGATCGAAAGAACTTTCAATAGACTTCGAAGGGAAAATCAAGAAAACATCCAAATGGCCAATCCTAATCCTGAAGAACCTAAGCCCATCAGGGACTATTTTCAGCCGATCTTTCACGAGCAACAGTCGGGGATTGTCTATGCCCTAATTAATGCTAATAATTTTGAGTTGAAAACAGGTCTCATTCAGATGGCTCGAGACTGTGCTTACAGAGGATCACCCATGGAGGATCCAAATTCTCATATGAAATCCTTCCTAGACATCTGTGGGACGGTAAAGTTAAATGGTGTTTCTGAAGATGCCATTCGCTTACGTTTATTTCCTTTTTCTTTGCAGGACAAAGCGAGGGGCAGGTTACAATCTATTCCACCTGGGAGCATTACCACTTGGGATGCTTTGGTCCAGGCATTCTTAAAGAAGTTCTTTCCTCCTGCCAAGACGGTCAAATTGAGGATCGAAATTGGGACATTCCAGCAACAATTTGATGAGCAGCTGTTCGAGGCTTGGGAGAGATTTAAAGAGCTGCTAAGGAAGTGCCCTCAGCACGGATACCCTGACTGGCTACAGGTTCAATTATTTTATAATGGATTAACCCCTAGCACGAAAACTATTGTTGATGCAGCTGCAGGTGGGACTCTGTTGTCCAAGACTGTTGAGAGTGCTAGGACTTTGTTAGAGGATATGGCCACCAACAGCTATCAGTGGCCATCTGAGCGGTCAGGACCCAAAAAGATTGCTGCTGGAGTGTTCGAGGTTGACAACGTAAGTGCACTTCAGGCTCAGATGTCTTCCTTGGCTAATGCATTTTTAAAGTTTTCAGGTTCAGGGAATGCTCAATCAATTGAGTCTGCAGCTGCCATTGCATCCCAGACTCAGGGGGAAAATCTCGAGCAGGTTCAGTATGTTTCGAATTTTAATTCTAGGGGGTACAATAATAATTCCACACCTACACATTATCACCCTAGCAATAGAAATCATGAGAATTTTTCCTATGCTAATAATAAGAATGTTTTGAATCCTCCTGGCTTCACTCCTCAAAGTCAAGAAAATAAGAAATCTTTAGAAGACCTTGTTGGAGCTTTTATTGCAGAATCAAGTAACAGGTCAAATAAGCTTGAGGAGGCCGTGATTGCAATAAACACTACTGTCAATGGTCATTCTGCAGCAACCAAGAATATAGAGACTCAGCTGGGACAACTGGTAAGTGTTGTCAACTCTATGAATAAAGGTAAAGCCCCAGTTGAACAGGAGAAATCTTCTTTGGAGTACTGCAAGGCCGTATTTGTGCATTATGAGGAGGAGACTAAATTAGCTGAAGAGGAGAAAACAACTGAACCAGAGGAACTCACAGGAGGAGTTGAAGAAGGCACCACCTCAAACGAAGCTGAAAAGCTTAATCCTGAGCCTTCTATTCCTTCTCCTACTGTTTTAGTTCCTAAATCAAAGAAAAAGAAAAATTCTAAGGTTAAGTTTGACAAATTTTTAGATGCTTTTATGGGTTTGCATGTTAATATTCTTTTTTCAGATGCCTTGGAGCAGATGCCTCACTACAGAAAATTTATGAAGGAATGGCTCAACAAGAAGAAAAAGGAAAAGCAGTTGGAGACTGTATATCTTGCATGGACGTGCAGTGCTCGTGTCCAACAGGGAGTGCCAGAGAAATTGTCTGACCCAGGGAGTTTTACTATTCCTTGTAATTTTGGTACTTATTCTTGTAGAGCACTATGTGATCTAGGGGCTAGCATAAATATTATTCCATTATCTCTGTGCAAAAAGCTTAATATAGGAGAAATAAAATCTACCTCTGTTAGACTTCAGTTGGCTGACCAGTCTCTGGTTAGTCCATATGGGATTGTTGAGAATATTCTGATTAAAGTAGGCAGATTTTTCCTTCCTGTTGATTTCTTTGTGCTAGATATTAAAGAGAATCCTGCTATGCCTATCATATTAGGGAGACCTTTCCTTGCTACAGGGAGGGTTATAATTGATATTAAACGTAGGGAGCTAATCATAAGAGTCCAAAAGGAGAAGGAAGTTTTAAAAGCTTTTGAGAACCCCAAGAACACATCAGATACAATGATGGTGGGCTACAGGAGAGGTGCTAGGAAGAGCACCAGTGATGGAAAATCTGACAGGAGACCACCCTGATGCATAGTTGGTCAACACGTCGAGCTAATGACGTTAAACAAGTGCTTATGGGAGGCAACCCAAGTGAGTTAGTTATTTCTTTATTTTGAGTTTTATTTATTTTTTGTGTCTGTTTTGTAGGTCTTGTTTTCTTTCTCACTTTTGCTTTCAAGCTGTCAAGAGTCCAAGCATTCAGTCAAGAAGTCATCATCATTCCAGGGCAGTATTGTTCACTCCTTTCATTCGTTTATTGTTCTCATGCTTGTTTATGCTTTATTTTTGTTATACATTGAGGACAATGCATATTTTAAGTTTGGGGGTGGATTAGCATGTTTGTGGAGCCCTTGAGCATCTGAGTTCGGGCTATAGTTTTGAGCTTTCTTTGAATTATGCATATGGTTATTTTCTGGATGCTACTTTTGCATGATTATGATGTCCTAGGATAGGCTTTCTTGTCAATTTTCAAGCTTGTGATGAGTTGTAAGCATAAGTGCCCAAAAAGGGAGACTTTTTAAAATTTTTCTAGGAGATGGCTTGCATGAGTAGAGTATTTGTCTTAGCTAGATTTGGATTTTAATGCTTAGGAGCGAATTATTGGGTTCATATGCTTGTTGTCACCTCGATAGGTGTAGGGCAGAGCTAAAGAGTTAATTTTTTGCAAATTAGCATGTTTGATCTTGCTTAGGAGAAAAGAAAAGAATATATGCTATTTATGCTCATAAAGAAAAATCATTCTTGTTGTTACTGTTGAAATAAGATAATAATGTCATGGCTTGTGCACAATATGCAATGGTTAATAAAGATTAAGGCAAAAAGAGCTACCCCTGTTGTGATCAGTTAGGCCAACCAGAGAAAACTCAGGTTAAGGGTCCCTGCAATGGGTGTGTGAAAGCTAGTGCCACATATACATGCTTAATTTAATTGTTAATTATAAGCACCTAAGTATGGAGATAAACAAACTAATTTGTTCCATTAACTCATTAGTGAAACCTTAGTGCCAGTGTAGAGGGAAGATGAGTTGAGAGTTTAATAATCCAATCCCGGGCTAGTAGAGTCTGATCTTGTTGAGTTAGATCTCGCTTGTGCAAGTTAATTTTGGAAAAATTTTAATTTGTCTCCCTCATTGGTCCTTATGTGCATGTCTCTTGCTTGCTTGACTATTGACCTTTGAGCCTTGAGGATTGAGTTATGATTATTGCATCCATTCTTCTACTGTATGCTTGATGTTTAGTTTGCTCGAGGACTAGCAAAAGCTTAAGTTTGGGGGTATTTGATAGCGAGCATCGCTAGCTATTTTTCTCTGATTAATTAAGCTAGTCTTTTTCAATTATTTGCCCAAATTTATGCATTTTTATGTTTTATTTGTAGGAAGTATGTGCTTGAAGCTTAATTCAGCAATTGGAGTCAAATGGAGCTTCCAATCTTAAAAAAAAAATAAAAAATAAAAAAAATAAAAATAAAAATTCACAGCGTCGCAACGCTATAGAAAATTTTCCAAATTTGCGGATCGGGACAGCGTCGCGACGCTACAACGAAATTTTGCTATTTAAGCATCTTTTTGGCTAGGTTTTTGGGGACTTCGAATTGGGGACTTTTGGAGCCGACATTAGAGCAGAAAGAGGACAGAATTGAGCTGAAGCAAAGGGGATTAGTTGGAAATCAACCCATTGTTCGTGGGGATCGTGACGGGGACGTTCGGTCTCGGCCTACAACGAGTCTATTTCTCTTTTCCCTTACTTTAGACACTTTTTATGGCTTATTTAGACTTAGTTTATATTGTAACGAGGATTATGTGTATCTAAGTTTAATTCTATGGGATTGATGTAGCCGTTGGGCAAGTTTTGGATTGATTTACGGTATTTATGCTATTGATGTCATTTATGCATATGTTGTATGTTTAATGCTTTCGATTTACTGGCCATAAATTGATTGATGTTTATATTTGAATCTAACTCGGGAGAGAGGATTTAAATTAGTAATCAATATGCATAACTAGAATTTAGCTAAAAATCGGGAGATTAAGGTTAATTCTAGAAATTGTCATAAAGGTTAGCCTTATTGCCTTGTATGTTTATTGGATTTAGATAGGGATATCGGGTTCAATTGCATATGGGAGAATCATGTATGCTCGGGAGAGATATGTGTGATTTTAGTTGCCAAGATTTATGAATCATAGCATGTGTTAATCCGTTTATTAATCCATAACTCCAATTGGTGAAATCAATTCCCTAAGATCAATTATTCCCATTTGATTGTCACTTTTTACTTTAGTTTTGTGTTGATTAATTCATATTCTCATTCTATTTGATTCCCTAAATAAAATTGGCCAAGAGTATTTTCGATAATTAAAACTTGGCTAGACACCAATCCAGAGGACGACATTCGATTGCATAATCACTATATTATTACTTGACCCGTACACTTGCGGTTAGCAATTTGCACATCAGCAACGACTGGTAGTCCGAGGTCGACTATGGCGGTCGATCGGGGGAGGTCGGCGACTGCCGGTAGTCGAAGGTCGACAAAGGAGATCGATCGCAATAGCTGATAGTCGGAGGTTGATGGTGGCGGCTGGTCGGCAGCGATCGATAGTCGAATGCCAACAATGGTGGCCGGTAGTGTTAGAACGTGGAGGTGATAATAAAAGGAACAAAGAAAAGAAATAACATAAATAATAAAAAAATGAAAGAGAAAGAAATAACGAAAAAATGAAAATAAAAAATAAAAAAAAGGAAAGAGAACGAAATTGGAGTCGACTCCATTTTCTATCGCTACGGGTTTGCGACGCGGAGCGAGAGGGAGGAAGGTTGGGTGTTGACAGCCATCGGAGGAAGGTTGAAGAAGAAAAAGTTGGTGGGAGAAAGAAGAAGGGATTGGGTGGAAGGAAGAAAAGAGAGGGAGGGAGGAAATAAATAAAATAATAATATTTTAATTATCTTAATATATTTTTATTTTAAAAATTAAAAATTAATTTTTTAAATTAAAATAATAGTGTCACGTCAACAGTCGGTTAGATTAACGGTAAAATGGATGGCAGGGACCAAATTGCTTTTTATCTCAAACCTTAGGGACTAAATTATTGAGTTTGAAAACTCAGGGACCAAAATGAAACCTAACTCAAACCTCAGGGACTAAAAGTGTATTTTTCCCTAAATTTTTTTTATTATTATTTTACAATAGCATATAATTTATAATACGTTATATTATACAAATTTTAACGTCACAAAAATAAGTTGATTTTATAACATGAAATACTATATTTATTAAAGTTTTTATCTTTTTTAATTTAATTCTGCATTTAAAATTCTCAAATTCAAAATCTGGATATAATGAAAACATAAAAAAAAAAAAAAAAAAAAAATTGTTTTTCAGAATTTTCACTATTTGGATCATAGAATCCAAAAACAATTTTCAAAAACACATCTGTCAAACACATATTCATTGAATTCAGTGAATCTGAAAATATAAAACAAAATCTGGATTGCCTACCAAACAGACCCTCATGTTTTTTCCATTGTTTGAAAATTTTCATTGTTTTTTTCTCTATAGGGTTCATCATCATGGAATTGGTAACTAAAATTGCACCAGCTGACTACTTCCTTGCTGCTCTAACATGTTGTTCACACCTAAGGAAAACAATTAAAAATATTAAGGATAAAATAACTGTTACCCAATTAGAAATGTTTAGGCAAACTTGTTTTGGACATTTCTTAGATACATCATTTATGTTTAATGGACAACTTATTCCTTATTTTCTTTTGAGAGAAGTAAATGAACCTAGGAACGATGTCATTAGCTTTGAGATTTTGGGGGAGAAAGTTTCATTTGGTCAAAGGAATTTGACCTTATTGCTGGAATTAGGCATAGGACCCGACACATTAGGGGTAATGTATCTAGTATTAGACTTAGAAGACTGTACCTAAATGATAGCATCACCATGAAAGTGTTTGAACTAGATAGGTTATTCCCTAACATTAATTTTGAGAGCAATGAGGATGCTGTGAAGATGATCCTTTTTTATTTCATTGAGCTCGCTATGATGGGGAGGGAGGAAGCAGTAGATGGACACTAGCCTGCTCAACGTGATTGATGATTGTGAAAGATTTTGCAATGAGGATTGGAGTAAACTATTTTTTGACAAGGCCATCAAGGGACTTAAAAAGGCATTGGGTGGGAAGACAGTGTCCTATAAAGAGAGGACGAATGGGAAACAGGAAACGTACAGTCTCTATGGTTTCCCATACGCGTTTAAGGTAGTATACCTTATTGGTTTATAGTGATTCATAGTTCTATACTTTCTTGATATATGCAGTCCCTAACAATATACTTTCCTTATGTACATAGGTATGAACATATGAGACTATATCTTTGTTGACCAGGCGTGTGGCTAATCGCCTGTATGACAATGTCATTCTACGTATATTACGATGGTCCTGTAGCCACTCACCCACACTTGCAGCGTTGGGTAGGGAGGTGTTTTCTTCATATGTGGTATGTTGAATATATTTTATATGCATTCATTATTTTTATATTTATTAGGTTTATTTTTTTAATTTCCCTTTTCCGTGTAGGTTAGAGTCACAACCAAACTTGTGGCCTCAGAATAGGAGATCCAATTTATGGATGGTGTGATGCAACCACCTCGTGCACCATCTCCACCTCCACCCCCACCTCCACTTCCACCTCTAACAGCTTTAAAAGATAATCCCATTAAAGATACTGTGGTTGAGGATCTCGAGACCGAGAAAACGAATGAAGTGGTGGAGGGTGTTGGGGCATTTGTTGCGAATGACAGAGTCTGCAAGAGGTGCAAACTCCTTGATACTCGTGTGGAGGGTATAAAAAATGACATCAAGGAGTTGAATGAACAGATGAAAGGGATTGAAGAGGACGTGAATGCGATTAAGTCGATTGAAAAAGACCTCAAAGCGATCAAGAAGTTCATGTGTGTCGATTGTCGAAGGTATGTATTGTGTTTTACTTGCCTTTCATTATTATTATGACCTTTAATTACTTATATGTTGGTTTCATAGGAAAAATTTGTTGACGCCAGCAAGTATGTAGATTCGAACGACGGTCCGAACGATGGTGGTGTTGGTTCCAAATCGCATTCGAAAGGAATGGATGATGATGGTGGTCCTGCATCTAGATCCCATGCAAAAACAATTGACGACACCCCAATGGTTGACCATGCGGATCCAACTGGTCAACCCGACGCATAATAACATGGTCCAGTTGAGGAAGTAGATGATCTAGTAGAGGGTGTGAGGAATGACGTGAAGATGGATACGACACAACAGGTAAGTGTAGTTTATATCATTTTATTGGTAAGAGAACAATTTATGATATCGAAGCATTATAGTTTTTTTGTTTCACAAGAAGGAACTGAAAATGATGAACCTGTAGTCGGAAAGGAGTTGCACGTTGCCAAAGGTCATAATGCGCTGGTAAGCATACAATAGGGATTAATATAATTATGGTTAGGGTTTAGAGTGTAGGGTATTTAGGGTTATGGATTAGGGTTAAGGGTTAAAGGTTTTCTTATCATTTTCTTTATTGTACAGGGTGTCCAGTCTATTTAATAGAACGAGCCCATAAAAAGACGGGGAACTCGTAAGACGGTTTTCATCAGCTGCGAATACATCGGTAGTGTAGAGGAAAGTTAGGCAGCTAAACGAGATTGACGAGCTGAAGAAGTTGATAGAGGGGCTGTTAATGGCGGATTTCGACGTGTGTGAGGTATGCGACGACTACGAGTTAATTTAAAGAAGAAAATGGTGAAATCTGGGCTCAATCTTTAATCTTAAACATGAACAACACAAACAGATTTGGGTTCGCAATCTGGAATCTTAGACACAAACAAACACAAAAATCTAGAATAACGTGAATAGATGAATAACGTGAATAGATATGGGTTCGCGTGTGTGCTTGTCTGGAAATCTGGAATTGCCAGAGA
The DNA here is from genome assembly GCA_036850905.1 of Luffa acutangula. NCBI lineage: Eukaryota > Viridiplantae > Streptophyta > Magnoliopsida > Cucurbitales > Cucurbitaceae > Luffa > Luffa acutangula. The sequence goes on along the minus strand of CM072092.1, from coordinate 41,890,768 downwards.
AGGAGAAGACCAAAAGTGCTATGTTCGTATCTGCTTCGCGAAAGAATGAAGGTCAAAGAAGATTGAAAGGAGAAAGAATAAGAGAAAGAGGAAAGGAAAGAAAGAAAAAAGAAAGAAAAAAGGATCGACTCCGACAATGGCGACTGGTGGCTCCAATGTGGTGGTTGCTGGTGGTCTGAAGAAGAAGAAGGAAGGAGAGAGAAATGAAAAAATAAAAAATATTTTTATTATTTGTATTTAAAACACTAAAAGAAAAATGTTTAATTAAAAAAATAATGTCACGCAATGTTAACGGGAAAATTGGACGGAGGGACCAAAATGAAACGAAATCTAAACCTAAGGGGCAAAATTGCCGAGTTTGAAAACTTAAGAACCAAAATGAAACCTAACTCAAACCTCATAAGGTAAAAATATATTTTTACAACAACTATATGGTGTGATTTGTAGGACATTTTTTTTATTAATATTATTATTTTTAAAACTTATTAGAAAAATACTGTTATTTCGAAACTTTTTATTAAAATATGTTGTTGAAAATTTATGTTTGCAGGTCGTCTCTTACTTGCTGATGTGGCAAAAAATTGAAATTAAAAAAATGCGTTAATTGACGGATGTTTAAAAAAAATGGCGTAGGTCGTCTCTTCAAGACATGACCTTCGCGTGATTTTTAGGTTGGAAATTTGTTTGGCTAGAATCTGGGAGGATCCGAGTTCGAGGTGTGTGAAGTGTGATTTCTCTCCTTTTTTTGTTTCCTTTTCCTTCCCTGCTTTTCCTTTTTTTTATTTTTTTTTTATTTTTTTTATAACATTGTTTTAAGAAATCAAATAAGTAATATATTTTTTTAAAATGTTTTTAAAAAAACTGAAATTTTAGAAAATGTTTTAAAAAATGTTTCGAAACAACTTTATTTTTCTAGTATATTTTTATAAAATGTTTAAAAAAAAACTGAAATTTTAGAAAATGTTTTAAAAAATGTTTTGAAACAACTCTATTTTTCTAATAAGTTTGTAAAATAACAATATTAATAAAAAAATGTTCATTAAAAAATAAAAAATTATAATATAATATTCAATTTATTTGAATCATTAAAAAACAATACTTATTTGATTTTAATACTTAATTAATTTTAGTTGCTTCATTTATAAGAAAGTGAAATAAAATTTAATCTAAAATTTCAGTTTTTTAAAAACATTTTAAAAAAATATATCACTTATTTGATTTTTTTTTTTTTTTTTTTTTTTTTTGTGAAAATACTCATTTGATTTCTTACAACAATGTTATAAAAAAAAATATATATATGAAAAAGGAAAATGAATAGCAAGATATTTTCGAAAAAAAAAAAGGAAAATGAAAAGCAAGGAAGGAAGCGGAAACAAAAAAAAGGAGAGAAATCACGCTTCACACACCTCGAACTCTGAGTCCTCCTAGATGCTAGCTAAACAAATTTCCAACATAACAACTTGATAGATGGTTAAAAAACACGTAGGTCGAGAGACAACCTACGTCCGCGCGTTTTTTGAATTTTAATTTTTGACACGTTAGCAGATCGTCTTTCCATACAAACATAAATTTTCAACAACAATATTTTAATAAAAAGTTTCAAAACATTGTATTTTTCTAATAAGTTTTAAAAATAATAATATTAATAAAAAATGTCAGTGATTTGTAATATCGAAAAAATAATAAAATAATAATAAAATAATAAAATAAAAGCAGGTTGTTCTTTCAAAAAAAAAAAAAAAGAAAAAGAAAAAGAAAAAAAAGAAAAAGCATTTTGTGATGCGACTGTAGCAGGTTGTGCAGGTCGGCGTTTTCTTCCTCTGATTCTCGGGTTCACTCTGTAATCTGTAGCGTGCCAAAGAAGCATTCACAACCGGCCGTTTCCAACTCCTCCGGTTTCTCCGATCAGGTACCGGCAGTTTTTCCCCCTTATAAATCTTAATCCCGCTTCTCCTTCACGAAAGATCTGCATCTTAGATTTTGATTTTTTCGCCTACTTTGAACTTAGTTTACGATCTGTGCTTCGTTATCGCTTGATCGATCATTCCGCTCACAATTGCTTATATGAATTTGATTTTCTTAAATCGATTGCTTGAATTCAGAATTCTTGCGTCAGTAATGTGTAACTGTTGTATTCGGCGCAACCCCCCAATATATAATATTGAATTGGATGGTTGTATGGTTACCATTTGTGGAGTTTAATTTCGGAGTATGAAATTCTGTCTTTTGGAGGACTGTTCCTTGAGTCATGTGAAAAAATTATGCCAAATTATTGAGATTTTAAAGTTTTGGTGTGTGAGTATGCTTCAGAAATGAAAAGAGGGGAAAAAGAAGACTGAATAATTTCGAGTGATGGTTACTGTCGATTCTCTCTTTGTTTTTGTGATGGTTGGTGATCAGATGATTATGGCCACTGCAGTTTAGCTATAATCATCTAACTGATGTTTCCTTTAGTTCAGCCCCCATTTGAAGATCATTAGATATTATCATATTTGGAGATGAGTGTATTTCATTCCTGTCTTCCCAGTTTTCATAATTGATCGAGTTCTTTGTATCATCTGCTATCTTGTCATTTTGAGTACAGTGATTGAGAACTTTTTAGTATAGGGTCAAATTTTTTGGTACGTCATGTGTTTATTGAGTAAGTTCTCTGCAATACAGATAAAATGGGATTGTGGACACTTCTAGAAGGTTGTCTTCTACTCGCCAACGCTCTAGCGATTCTGAACGAAGATCGGTTTCTCGCTCCTAGAGGATGGAGCTTCTCAGACTTCTCAGGAGGTAGAACAAAGTCATTCAAGGGTCAGCTTATAGGGCTTATCTATGCAACACAATATTTAAGAGTTCCTCTCATAATGCTCAATGCCATCTGCATCTTTGTGAAATTGGTATCAGGATGACAGATTACCATCAAAGCAAGGTTTGCACTTCAATTCTGAGGAAGTATTTCTTCTGTATTGTTCTTGATTAAGCAGGGCCTTGGTTTGTTTAAATGTAACAACCAATTGGCTGCTATGAGATCACCATATCTTCTGTAAGTTAGAATCAGGCATTTTCAAAGCTGTGCCTTCTTTCCATTATCAGATATGCTTTCTTGATGTGCTATTGTTTTTTCCACATTGGTGTGATTCTTTTTCTTCCATTCTTTTTAAGCCTCATTCCTCTGTTTCTCTAAACCAAACGAGTATCTCCTCAGTTCAACAATTGACCTTTGGAATGATAATTGATATCTTATTCATTGAGCTATGCTCATATTAGCCATTTATACCCTTATGTTGGCATTATCTTTTTCTCTTTCGAAATATCCTGAAAATATTAGATAAAATGTAGAGATTTTAAAAGTATCAACATTTTATGCACTAATTCAAATCATTTTATAATGCTCTCTCAAACAACCCATTTGAATTTACATAAATTTAAGAGCTCAACTTACATCATTTAAAGACCCAACACATCTAATTATGAATGATGTTCAGCCCATTCCACACAATCTAACAGGAACAAAATGGCTAAGTTAGATGAATTTAATGAACAGCCTACAATTTCATGATTGAATGCCTATGGCAGTAACTATGAGAAATGTTTAATTCAGCAGAAGAATGCCCTCAGAGGCTTCAATCAATTTCACCTAAAAGCACAGATCAATCTTTGAGAGCCATGTTGGTTCATCTTCATCACAAGAACAAAGCGAACAAAAAGAAAACCCAACCAAATGACGAACATACATTGCATTACAACATAATTTCTCCAAAACAAAATCCTAAACCCCATTTATCTGTCGAATTCCTAAACACATTCTGGATAACTGAACAACAATCTCCAAAACCTTCATCCTCTTAAGCTACCATCTTTCGATCCCTCTTCTACAACTACACCAACCTTTTCGTACTGAAAATCCACAGCCCCAAAAATGGCGTTTCTATTGCTTGCAATTGCCCACACGAACAGCGCCAGAAACGCCATTAACGCACCGCAGCCAGTTGCAAAGATCAGCCCAGCAAAGATTGTAAGCTTCTGCAAACCCTCATCTTTTTTCTCAGAACGCCGCCGTGGATCCACCGGCAACGAATGCATCCATTTCGGCACATTTCTCAAACCAAACCGCCATGAAAACACTCTGCTCCACTCAGATGACTTGCCATTCCACGAGCTTAACCCCACGAAAACTTCCCTCCCCTCGCATTTGCTCGGCAGATCAATTCGGTACGCCGACAACGGATCGTACGGCCTCGAATCCCCAAACTTACCCAACCTAATCTCCACCATTTTCGAGCTCGAATCGTAATCCACCCACGAGGTCAATTTCCCCCCGTCGTTCGGAACGACAATCCCCTTCTCCGTCGAATTACCCACGTTCGCCGAGATGAATTCGATGCTGTGAAGCCATTTGTCCGGAGAGACCTCGTCGGGGAAAGTACCGGCGGGGAAGAGTGAAAGAACGAGGCCGTCGACGTTGTCCGGCGAGAGGGAGAAGGTGAATTGGGTGTAAAAGGAGGTGGAATGACGAAGGTTGAAGGGTTGGTCGTGCAAGAGAAGGCCGAAGCTGGAAGCGAGGGGACGGGTTAATGTGACGAAGGAAGTGTGGTCGTGGGCGTGGTGGTCGCCGGAGACGAGAGCGGCGTCGCCGATGAGGGCAATGTGGGGATCGAAATTGGATGGTTTGGGAAGGGCTCGAAGGGAGAAAGAGAAAATGGGGTGGAGAAAGGAGGAGATGAAAATGGAGAATAGGAATTGAGAAGAGAAATGAACCATTATTGCGAAGAAGAAGAAGGTGAGTGGCGGAGGAGCAGATCTGTGTTCGACTGAAACAACAACATTCACGGGATACAGAAACAAACAAAACAAACAAAGTGGGTACTGTTTTTTCTTTCTTTCTTTTATTTGTCGTCTGTTTTTCTGTAATTTCGTCTCGGTTTTTTAGGATGGGCTTTTCTAATTTGGGCCATTTTACCACGTCTAATCTTTGACCGTTGGTCTTCTCAACTCCAAATCAACCGCGAACGACGTCGTACATGATATAACTTTTCTTTTTCTTTTGTTAAATTACTTTTTTAGTCCTTTCATTTATGTAGTTTTAAATTTTCATTATATATATATATATATATATATATTTTCTTTTGACAATATGTGGAAAGAGAGATTCGAACCACAAACCTTGTAGATATCAGTATAACTTTATGCCACTTGAGCTAAGCTCTTGTTGGCATCTTAAATTTTCATTATAGGAGGTTGGGTTGGTGTCCAAAAAAAGAAAATGTAATTGTCTAGGTTTTGAGCTAAACACGACATTAATTGAGACATGAGTTTGTTAAGAAAAATGAGACATTATTCCCATTTTTTAAAATCCAAATACCCTTGAACCTACATTTGAATGATGTATCGCTTAAAGAAGGTCACTAGGTTTGGAGGAGTCAACAAAATCATAAGAGTTATGATAAAACAGTCGATTAGAGTATAACTTAGGGGATAAGACATCAACCATCCCAAATGTTGATGGTTCAATCCTCACTTCTCTAATTATTGAACTAAAATAAAAAAGTTTTTTTTAGTACAACATTTGAGGGGGGTGATTCAAACCTCTAATCTCTTGGTCGAAGGTATATGTCAGTGTTCGCTTTGGTTAAAATAAAAAAAAAGTTATAATAAAACTATTAGAGTGATGAAATGGAAAACCATGTTTGAAGGACTAAAATGGTAATTTGGTTTTTTAGAGAACAATGCTGAACCTTTACCAAATACATGTGAAGTAAAATAATTTTCTTTTTCTTAATTTTTGGGGTGAGTTCATGATTCCTAAAATCTAGACGAAACAATAATTTTGTACCATAAAATTGTATTAGGATAGGATTTAATCAGATCAGGTCATCTTCCTTAAATTTCTCAAAATAACCCACTTGTTGTGTTTTTACCTTTGTTCTTCTTATGAGCAAATTTGGGGTATTGGATTGAAGATTAAACAATATAATTACTTTTAAATCATGTTTGTTTATTTATTTTTGAAGAAGCTTTCAAATAATGTTTATAACAACATTTTGATCATTCTCAATTATTTATTTATTTATTTTTTGACAATGATCATTCTCAATTATTATAGTGAAGATTTAAAGAATTTTTAAGCGAAACTAGAGGTGCACTAAATCATTTATAATTATTAATTTTGAAATGTATAATTACGTATACTATAGACCAACAAGGAGAATTGGTATTAGTTACCATTCATCTATTGATCAGGATTTTAGTTAACTATTGAAGGATTGTTTAACAATACATTAAAATGGAACATATCTTTTAACTGAATTATTACAAAATATTAATTATATTTTTAAAAATAGGGAATCCGTGGAAATGGCCAAAAAAATTGTAAGGTTTGATAAATAGCAAAAAAAAAAAAAAAAAAAAAAAAAAAAAAAAAAGCGTTCAATTTATGTCCATCTTGTGTGATTCAGGTGATTCATTTCGAACCAAATCTTCCGCTTTTGCCCCTGATCCTGTGTCCCTATCTCTCTCCCTTTTCTTTTTTTTTTGAAAAGGAAATATATTAAAGCTCAACAATCAACACCAACAACCCCCATCAGGGAATAAATATCTTTGGGCCCAAGCCCTACAACACAAAAACCGTCCTCTTCCATTGGAAGAGGAACCAAAATTACAGAGAGGGGAACGAACCTCCCCAAAAGCAGCGATTCGCGCCAAGAGGTGAGCATCCCCATTGCACAATCGCGGGTTACCAATCTTTGATTGTCGAATTCTTCAATTCCGTGGATGAATTCTTTGCATAAATCGGTTGTAGACTACCACGAGAGTCTTCCCCACTATGCTCCGGCCTTAGAACGAGTTGTGGGACTCAATAACATGATGAATTTAGTGAAGAACGAAATGGGTTTTTGAGAGAGTTTCTTTGGAGATGTTTTGTGAAGAAACAAAATTCCAGCAAGCACAATCAAGATCACCCTTGATTTTTTCCATTTCTTCTCTATTTAAGAAATGAGTATTCAGAATACCAAAATCCTCTCATGAAGAAACACCACCCATGGAGTAATAGGTGTTTTACTTGGTGGCAAATTGTGAGAAAGAGGTTTTGGTTAGTCATGTGCCAATGTGTCAAGCTTACACAATCAACCTCTTCGATTTTGAATTATTTGAAATTGAATTTCAAATCAATTTCCACCAAAATCCACTAACTCAATTTTGAGTAAAATTTTATTTATTAATTAACCCTTTTAATTAATAATTATTTTAATTTAATACCACATATTAAATAAAATATTTGCACCAAATCTCATTCCCGGTTTCTAATATGAATCCCTATCCATATCCAAACCAAAACATTGTATCGAATACATTATTCTAATATTTAAATTTTATTTAAATATTCTTGACTTTCTCAACTATAGTTTAATTCATAATTAAACTTTAACGTTAAATATCTTGAATATAATTTTAACGACAACTTCTCTAATATTAGTTTGAACGTTTCAAAACTTTTTCATCACATATGTTCTAAGGTTTATTCCGTATGAGCTAGCAGGGGGACCTAATGCACCTACAGATCATGAGCTTCAACGATTCAAGATTAACTAGCTAAACTCTTTTAACCTAGTTAACCAACATTCGTTAACTACCGAGACACTCCACTATAGCCCGATAGTTGAACTCCCCTCACTGTAGATATATTTCTGTTCACCTGATATAATCATGATAAGTAAGTCGACCCTTCACAGGTTGTTCGTAACTAGAGCCAGGTCAAATGTCCGTTTTACCCCTAAAGTTACATCTTGTTCCTCAAGTCTCTAACTGAGTCCCTAATGAATAATTGGTTTGTGGTCCCACCACTAAACCTAAAACCTCCCGGGCCAATGAGAGAGCAGGATCCCTTTGTTCACGTTCCAGAGTCAGTACTTAAGGGAACAACCTCTCTACTATCCCTAAATTGGGTAGGAGTGAATTCCGTTTTGCAAGACTATGTCCCAACTATCTACTCGTTCCTATCCCTTTGTTCACATTTCATAGCTTTCCTAGGATCAAGGTACCTAGCTTTATCCCTATACTATAGACTGTTTAGGCTATTACTTGAACTTGATCCATATTTATGTCACAAACATATAGTTCAAGTACTCATGTCATAGCCAAGGATATTAGTTTATTGGATTTGGGTTATTTAACATGCAATTCACTCAATTAATAACTTGAGTGAACAAAAAACTCTATAACGACTTTATCGAACAAGTATATAACTATTTGTTTCATTCACTATCTACGAGTTTTAGGGCACCAACCCCAACAGGGCCAAGGTCAATTTTCATGTGCCGCCCATTGCCAACCCACCACCTGAACCCTTTTTGGAATAGCTCATGACCCCACACTATGCTCCTCCAAGTTAATGAATGATTGGTGCCTAGGGGGCTTTGAGGAAGGAACTACCTTTGAAGTATCTTCCCCTGAGGATTCTAGCAAGTAGAGAGTTAGGGTATTTTATAATGCGCTAGCTCATCTTAGCCAGGAGAGCTTGGTTGAAGAGCTTTAAGTCTTTGAAGCCCAAGCCTCTTCTATCCTTACTGTTGCAAAGCTTTGACCATTTGTTCCAATGGGCTTTATCCTTGGAGATAGAAGAGCCCTACAAGAATTTCACACAAATTTTATTAATCTCGTCACATATAGAGTTGGGCAATCTAAAACAGGACATGGTGTAGGTAGGGATTGCTTGGGCTATGGTTTTGATCAGAACTTCCCTTCCCCCGCAGAAAACAACTTCTCCTTCCAGCTTTGGAGAACTTTCCAAACCCTCTCTTTAATTCTTCTGAACACTATGCTTTTATTCCTTCCATTCTGAGATGGCATGCCTAAATAGTAACCCAGCTACTTCGTGCATTTTATCCTAAGGATTTGGGTTAGCCTTAGAACTCTATCCTCCTTAACGTTCTTGCTGGCCATGAAAGAGGATTTGTCGTTGTTGATCGTTTGCCCTGATGCCTCTTTGTATGTATTAAGGATGAACTTGATTGTCTCACAGTCCTGCTCGGACGCCCTGCAAAAGATGAGGCTGTCATCTGCAAAAAATAAGTGAGAGAGTGAGGGACAACGATTGTTAATATTTAGGCCCCTGAAGTGTTTAAGGCTTTCCTCTTGATGGAGGAGCGTCGTCAAACCTTCAGCACATAGAAGGAAGAGGTAAGGCGAAAGAGGATCTCCCTGTCTGATTCCTCGCTAGAGAATGAAAATCTCGCGGGGGATACCATTAACCTGGACCGCGTACTGCACCGATTCTAAGCAAGCCATCACCTTATCTATCCAGCAAGCTGCAAACCCCAACTTCTCCATGAATGAAGATCCACTCGACCCTATCATAGGCTTTACTCATGTCTACTTTTAGAGTGATGCACCCCTCATTACCAGTTCTTTTACTTTTAAGGACATGGATACATTCAAAACCTAGAACCACATTATCTGTTATAAGCTTGTTAGGGACGAAAGCCGCTTGGGTCTGAGAGATTACATCTTCCAGGATTTTCTTCATTCTGTTGGCAAGAGATTTGGCTACCAACTTGTAGACTATGTTACAGACACTAATAGGTCTGAAGCTGGACATATCTTTAGGGGCCTGAACCTTAGGAATGAGAGTGATATGGGTTTTGTTGATCATCTCCATGCTAGCTCCCTCATTCAGAATCTCTGGTAGAACATGGCATGGACTCCGTCAGGCCCAGAGCCTTAGAAGGATTCATTGTCTTGAGTGCTGCCTCAATTTCTGATCTCGAAAACGACTTGACCAGGTCTCTATTTTGCTCATATGACACTCTTTGGGAAACACTTTCCAGAACCACTTTTATGCTCTCTTCTCTAGGAGTAGAGGACTCAAAGAGGTTTTTGAAGTATCTCGTAGCTACCTTACCAATTTCATCATCCTCCTCAATCCAATTTCCATCCTCGTCAGCTATGCCATGAATCTCATTTTTCCTTCTTCTCTGGGATGCCTTGGAGTGGAACTATTTGGTGTTCCTATCCCCCAGGTCGAGCCAATCTTCCGTAGATCTTATCTTCCAATACATCTCTTCCTCCTCGAGCAGTCTATCAAACTCTTTTTCAGCTTGGATCAACCTCACAGTGGGATAGTGATAACTCTAAAAAAGGGAGTTATTTATACCTTATTCTATGATGATTTATATCTTAATTGTGCCATTTGGGTGTGATATTAGATGAATATAATGTGTTTTAACCTAATTGAACGAATTGATGCTTTGGAGTTTCTTTTGCAGAAAAATGAATGCTGACAAGATTGAGAGAGCAAAATTCATGATCCAACAAAGTTGTGAGCAAAATGGGCCACGTGAGCTGCACGTGATTCATTAAATGAGGTGGCGTTTTAAGCATAGATCTCGAACTAATCCGGCTGGGAAGTCACTCCACGTATCTAAATTAACCTAATTAGGTTAAACATCATCTTATAAAAGGAGGAGCTGTCAAAGATAAATTCATTCACGATTGGGAGACTTAATCAATTGACTGGAGGCCAAATTGACGACGGAATGGAGATCTAAGAAGACCAAGTGCGATTCCTCTCAAGAAGATGAAGTTCTTCCATGTTCTTGGTGGTTTGGAGCGGCCGTTTCATCTCCCTAATTACTAAAATTATTAGTATTCCTTGTGTATTTCGCATTATGGATGTGCTTATCGAGATTGTTTCGTATTTTATGTTTTCAATCATGAACTAATTGCTTTGTAGGCATGGGTTAAGAATTATGTGATTGTTATCTTTATAAAATCTGGAAATTCTATTTGATTATGTCATCTTGAGTTATTGTTGTTCTTCAATTTCATTATGTGCCCGCCTAGCTAGCCGGTATGTATAGCTTTTCCTAGTTTCAGGGATGATTTAGGAGTTGTGTGGCGATAATTCACGTTAGACCATTATGAGTTGGTGGACGCTGTTAAGGGTAAAAAATATACCTATCTTACCCTTATATTTAGCTCATTTCTTGGTCAAATGTTGAGTGTTTAGGTCAATTTTACTATTTTCGAGCTCAAAATATGTTAATTTGATAAGTTAGGGTGTTGAGAGTCACTTTTGTTGAATTATGCTTATTTATGCTTAAAAAGACTTGATTTGAAGCAAATTTGACTTAGTTTGCTGTTGTGCAGAAAAACAGAGGAGAAGCTGGAATTCCCCAGAAATGTGATGGAAGGAAAAATTGAAATGCGACCGCATTTTTGGAAAAATAGAGGCTGTTCCGAGTCGCACGTGGGTCATTGTTGACGAGTCTTCTTCGCACCTAACCGGTTGTTTTGACCCTGAAACTGACTGGACAACCTTCCAGCACCTATTTCGCAGCTCCTCAACCAATTTCTACACTATATAAGCTTGGGATTCGAAGTCAAATCCAAGCAAAACTCACTTGGAAGAAAAGGGTGGTGACAGAACCCTGACTCGACGCCAATGAGTAGGGATGCCCGAGGTCCTTCTTAGATGACCAAATTCTAACCCGAGAGAGAGTTAGACATCAAACCTTGTGGTTTGTAGAGAGTTTCACCCATTCCCATCTTGTAAAAGTGAGAGAGTGGAGTGTCTTAGCGAACTCTAGAAGGATTGTGTAAACAAAAAACCCATAATATTTAGCTATCTCCTTTATTTTCAGCTCTTGAATCTTTTCATTATCTTGTATTCTTTACATCATTATTTTAATGAAAATGTGTTCAATTGCCTTTTATCCCATCATGAATAGCTAAATCCCGTTGAAGGGGTTCAATGTGGTGAATTCCCTTAGGGTTTAATGGCTTGAAAGTGTTTTATTTGCTTAAGTAGGGTTTAATGCATGTCATTCGGTATTGATTATCACTCTAATCTTGCTGAGTTTAATTTGATCACTTAGACTTTGCATGCTATGTGAGTTTGATTTCGAAAAGGACAAACGATATCGGTTCTCATAAAGGTGATATAGGAGAAAAAGCTCGAAAGAAATTGTTCGGTGGTATAGGGCAAGCTGCCTAAGGCACCCTATATCGACTATAGGGTTATAGGTTGCATTCATGAATTATCTATGTCGGAGTCGAGTCACAGAAATGTGCATAACGGTACTCGCTTAGCCTTCTAACGATTTTTGGAAACAAGGTCCAAATGGAAGTTAAATATGACCCAATGCATTAAATACTCTTAAGTTAGATATTGCATAAGTATGGTTGTTACCTTAGGGATGAATCCATGTTGAATACTGGTGCGTCGTCAGCTGAATGGATGGAATGTAAGATAAGGTGATAAGTGAAATAATAAAGAATAATTCAGCCAACACTTAAGTGCAAGTATACCTTGTCGCACGTAGTAATAAAAAAACCTTAGAAAGTATTCCATGGGTATCGATCCCACGAGGACTAAATTGGAAATTTAGATTTGATGAAAAAACTGTTCAAATGATTGCTTTTGTAAAAGGTAACAAAAAAAAAAAAATAAGTTGATTGATTGGGTTTTTGAAAAGATAAATAAAACACGTAAATAACTAATAAAGAATAACAATGAGATAAAACGAGGTATTCAATCATGGATTCATCCCTAGGGTAACAACCATACTTATGCAATATCTAACTTAAGAGTGTTTAATACATTTGGGTCAGATTTAACTTCCTTTTGGCCCTTGTTCCCAAAAACCGTAAGAAGGCTAAGCGAGTACCGTTATGCCCATTTCTGGGACTCGACTCCGACATAGATAATTCACGAATGCAACCTATAACACTATAGTCGATATAGGGTGCCTTAGGCAGCTTGCCCTATACCACCGAACAATATCACCTTTATGAGAACCGATATCGTTTGTCCCTTTCGAGATCAAACTCACATAGTATGCAAAGCCTAAGTGATCAAATTAAACTCAGCAAGATTGGAGTAATAATCAATAAAGAATGACATGCATTAAACCCTACTTAAGCAAATAAAACACTTTCAAGCCATTAAACCCTAAGGAAATTCACCACATTGAACCCCTCAACGGGATTTAGCTACTCATGATGGGATAAAAAGCAAATGAACACGTTTTCATTTAAATAATGATGTAAAGAATACAAAGTAATGAAAAGATTCAAGAGCTGGAAATAAAAGAGATAGCTAAATATTATGGGTTTTTTGTTTACACAATCCTTCTAGAGTTTGCTAAGACACTCCACTCTCTCACTTTTACAAGATGGGAATCGGTGAAACTCTCTACAAACCACAAGGTTTGATGTCTAACTCTCTCTCGGGTTAGAATTTGGTCATCTAAGAAGGACCTCGGGCATCCCTACTCATTGGCGTCGAGCCAGGGTTCTGTCACCACCATTTTCTTCCAAGTGAGTTCTGCTTGAATTTGACTTCGAATCCCGAGCTTATATAGTGTAGAAATTGGTTGAGGAGCTGTGAAATAGGTGCTGGAAGGTTGCCCAGTCAGTTTCGGGGTCAAAACAACCGATTAGGTGCGAAGAAGACTCATCAACAACGACCCGCGTGCGACTCGGAACAACCTCTGTTTTTCCAGAAATGCGGTCACATTTCATTTTTGCCTTCCCAAAAATGCGGTCGCATTTCTCGAGAATTTCAGCTTCAACTCTGTTTTTCTGCACAACAGCAAACTAAGTCAAATTTGCTTCAAATCAAGTCTTTTTAGGCATATTTAAGCATAATTCAACAAAAGTGACTCTCAACACCCTAACTTATCAAATTAACATATTTTGAGCTCAGAAATAGTAAAATTGACCTAAACACTCAATATTTGACCAAGGAATGAGCTAAATATAAGGGTAAAATAGGTATATTTTTTACCTTTATCAAATACCGCGTTTGTTTATTATTGTTATTCTTTATTAGTTATTTGCATGTCTTATTTATCTTTTCAAAAACCCATCAATCAACTTATTTTTTTGTTACCTTTTCAAAAGCAATCATTTGAGCAGTGTCTTCATCAAATCTGAATTTCTAGTTTAGTCCTCGAGGGATCGATACCCTTGGAATACTTTCTAAGGCTGAATTATTCTTTATTATTTCACTTATCATCTTATCTCACATCCATCCATTCAGCTGACGACGCACCAGACGCTAGCAGTTGAATTGCATCGTCAGCTGAATTAGGGATAGTCAATTTCCTAACGCTTGATCGGTAGAGCTTCATTGGAGTTGAAACATATTCCAAAAAATTCGGAGTTCTGGGAGGATCCTGCTGATAAGACTGCATGAGATTGATTGATCAAAAGAATTGCTGGATCATCTTTATAAATAATTACAGAAGTCTTAACCTGTGTCTGTTTCCATTCTGTTTTCTCTAGTCGTAATCATTTACTGCTTTCGTATTTCTTTTGTTTTGACATTTTAAAAACCCAATCAATTTAACCAACCTTTTGAAATCACTAAAAAGGAAAATTAAATCAATAGAGGTAGGCAATTCAAGACCCTATGGATACGATAAATACTTATCACTTGCTGCTAGATTGTGTATACTTGCACAGTATTTTGAAGTGAATTCTATCTATATGTTTAACCACTTCAGAATTACAACATGTTTTTGGCACCGTTGCCGGGGACTTGAAATTGTTTTATTTGATTGATTTTTTTTGTGTATTTTTGGTGATTTGGTGCATGAACTTTTCGATTGTTTCTTTTTTTTTTGTAGGTGTGACTTTGGTGTATGAACGATCCCCTGGGGATTAGATTTTCAAGAAGTTCAAGTGAATCTCGAAGAGGAATCGTGCGATGCAACAAAATGTGCCGAGAGAGCAAAATGGGCAGCAAAATAATCAGTCTGAGAATCCTATCCTTGTAGTGAATGATAGGGGCAGAGCCATTAGAGCGTATGCTTTTCCGATATTTGACGAGTTGAATCCAGTGATAATGCGTCCAATTATTGAGGCAACAAACTTTGAAATGAAACCGGTCATGTTTCACATGTTAGAGATGGTTGGCCAATTCCATGGTTGATCATCTGAGGACCCTCCTCATCTTAAGTATTTTCTAGGAGTTAGTGATTCATTTGTTATCCAAGGAGTGTCGAGAGATGCCCTTAGATTAACCCTATTCCCTTATTCCCTTAGAGATGAAGCAAAGGCGTGGTTGAATTCTTTTGCTCCATGGTCGATAAGCACTTGGAATGAGCTAGTAGAGAAATTTCTTAGTAAGTATTTTCCACCAATTAGAAATGCCAAGTTAAGGAGTGAGATAGTGAGATTTAGGCAAAATGAGTAAGAAACTTTTAATGAGGCTTGGGAAAGGTTTAAAGAGCTTTTGCGAAAGTGTCCCCACCACTATTTACCACATTGTATTCAAATAGAGATATTTTACAATGGGTTAAACTTAGCAACCCAGTGTATGGTTGATGCTTTTGCGGGAGGGGCCCTTTTGGCAAAAACCTTTAATGAAACTTATGAGATTTTAGAGAGAATATCAACCTACAATTGTCAATGGTCAGACGTGAGAGGCTCTAGTAAGAAAGTCAAAGCAATAATGGAAGTTGATGATGTGCCAACCATTAGGGCTGATATTGCATCGTTGGCTAATACTCTTAAAAGTATGGCACTTGTTAGCAATGTTCAGCAGCCGCCAGTGGTGGAATCTGTTCCATTTATGAATCAAGTGGCAGTTGAATCTTATGTCTATTGTGGTGAAGAGCATAATTTTGAATTTTCCCCAGCAACCCAACTTCCGTGTTTTTCATAGGTAATCAAAGGAATAACCAATATTCAAATTTTTATAGTCCAGGTTGGCGTAACTGTTGGGGTTTATGTCCTAAAACTCGTGGATAGTAATTATAACAAACCTATATATATATAAAACTTATTAGAATATTTTTTATTATGGTTGTTGAAAGATTAGTTTAACTATGTATTTATTAACCCAAATCCAATAAAACTAAAATCCTTGGCTATGATATGAATGCTTGAACTTTATGTAGTGACATAAATATGGATCAGGTTCAAGTACATAGCCTAAAACGGTCTATAGTATAGGAATAAGAATGAGTACCTTATCCTAGGAAAAACTATGTGACGAGGCCCACTTTGTTTTAATACAAACGATGTGATCCTAAATCGTTCGTGTAGAGACATGCGAATGGGGGCGTCCTATGCAAAAGAAGTTTGTATAAGACCGAACCATGAAATAAGTCACTTTCACTTTATAAACTGACTATTTCAAGCGATGACCTAGGTAACTTGATCTTAATCCTGAGCTAACTATGAACTCCTATTTATTCGGGATTATCCTTTGATTTGCATAGGTGAGAGTGGACCATAAGAGCCGCTCAATAAACCTGCCACTTTGGAGATAAGACCGAGTAGATAGCTGGGGACATAGTCCTACAAAATGGAATTCACTCCTACCCGTCTTTAGGGATAGTAGAAAGGTTGTTCCCTTAAGTGCTGACTCTAGGACGTGAACAAAGGCGCTCCACCCTCTCATTGGCCCAAGAGGTTTTAGGTTTAGTGGTGGGACCACAAACTAATTGTTCATTAGGGACTCACTAGAGACTTAAGGAACAAGAAGTGCTATAGGGGTAAAACGGACTTTTGACCTTACTATAGTTACGAACAACCTGTGAAGGATTGACTTACTAGTCACGATTATATCGGGTGGACAGAAATATATCTACAGTGAAGGGAGTTCAACTACGGGCTATAGTGGAGTGTCCCGTTAGTTAACGAATGTTGGTTAACTTGGATTGAAAGAGTTCGACCGGTTAATCTCGAATCGTTGAAGCCCATGATCTGTAGGTCCATTAGGTCCCCCTGCTAGCTCAAACGGATTAACCTTAGAACAGAGTGATAAAAGAATTTGAAATACATTCAAATTTGAATTAGGGAGTTAACGTTAACTATATACGATATACTTAAGGTATTTTAGTTTAATCTTTAAATTAAACTATAATTATTAAGAGAGTTAGAATTATTTAATATGATTTAAAAATTTGAAAATGTATTCGATACATGATCGATTTTAATTTGAATAGTGATTCAAAGTTATCGGGATTTAAGAGAGTTCGGGTTTGGTATATTTATTTAATTTAATATTTTGATATTGAATTAAACAAATTAATTAAAATTAGTTTAATTAATTTAGACATTGATTTTTGATTAACTTTAAAAGAAATTAAAAATCGTTTAAGGTTAATGGATTTTTACATAAAATTGAAAATCAATTTTGTATTGATTTTCATGCAAAATTCAATTTGAAGACACCTCCCATGACTCATCTTATATCCCTCAAATTGCTGTCTTCTTGTGAGCTAATTTTGGGCAAAATAGTTGCTCATATATAAGTCAAGAAGATGACTCAACCAGGGAGTGGAAGTAAGTTGAAGTTGCTGGGATTTTACATGCAAAAACCAAATGAAAAACTCTCTCAAACATCATGGCTTCAAACTCTCAAAAACCCATGTGTTCTTCATCAAATTCATCATGCTTGGGTTCCCACAAGCCCGTTCTAAGGCCGGAGAATAGTGGGGAAGACTCTAGCGGTAGTCCATGTCGAGTTCGGGAGGAGAATCATCCATAGAGATCCACGAATTTGAAGCTTGAAAGATAAGTTCTTTTTCCCCTATTTTCGTTCTTGTTTTCAGCATGCTTTTAATCCTCGAAATTAATGAAAGTCGGTGCCTAAGATCCGCTAACGCTTCCGCTCGAGTGTTCTTCACTCCATCAGTTGGTATCAGAGCCTGGTTTGGGCACTTGATTTCCATTAATTCGAGTTTGGTGGGTGAATTTCGATTGTTGAATCTATTTGTGTTGCTAAAGTTGGATGTTTCGGTTTTGGCATCAAATTAAGCTTTTAATCCTTGATTAAAATTGTAATTGCCTACATGTTTATGGGCATTAATGTCTTGGCAAGAGTCTGTATAAATTTGGGAGTCAATAGAGTCGGATTTAAGCTGTAATCGATTGAGGAAGATGAATTGCTCGCTGGCCGAAAGAACAGGGGATGAATTTCTAGGTTGCTGTATGAATAGCGTCGTGACGTTGTCCATCAAGCGTCGTGACGTTGTTGCGATTTTCCAGCGGCACACATTTTCTTTTCAAACGGTGGTTCAGTCCAAATCTCGGTCCGGTTCACCGCTTCTCGGCCAGTTCGGTTGGTTCAAGCCTGGTTCAGCCTCTTCCATGCCTTATAAATCTGGTTCAAGCTGTTTTTGGGTGGTTCGAGATGTTTCAAAGTGTTTGCGGCCAGTTCGGGAGCTATTTAAGGCGGTTCAACCATTTATTTAATTATTAATGTAATAATTTAGCTTAGTTTGATTGTTTGGATCCCAAAACCAGCCCGCTTTAGTGTGTTTAATTATTTATGCATTAGGAATGTATGTTATAATTAAATTAAAATTAAATATGCATATCGTATGCCATATCGATTTAAAATCCCACCATAGGAAAACATGTTCATGCATTAGTAATTAATTATAAGGGTTATAATAAAAGAAATGCATGTTAGGTTTCATGATAGATGCATGTTTGATTGTTTTATTTTTCATTTATGGATATTTTATATAAGTGTTATATTAATAAACGAAAACGAATGAGCATGCAACATGAAACCACCTTAGCATAGATGAATGTTGTAGGTTGTCTATATTATAAATTGTTATAAAATCGAGATAGACGTTAAAACCTATAACAAAGATAAATGCATGCTCACTTAGGGTTAATGAAATCCAATTTTGAATGATTCGCATAAAATAGGTCGATATCTTGTAAAGCTAAGGTTACAAGTGAACTCACCCGGTGAAATGCTGTCTAAGGCTGGAGGTATTTAAGTTGACGGTTTACGGAACACCTCCTACCTGGGCATCGAGCCAGTACTTGAGTTAGGTTAACCCGGTATTATGAGCATGCGTGAGAGATGTGAGGTTTTATCACCTAGACATCATAGCGTAATAGTTATGCCGTTGGAAATCACCTAGACTTGGGTTGTTTCAAAACGTTTAAGCTTTTTGAATGGTGCTTTAACTTTATATAACTTGAATTATGATTGTTATATGCTTTCATCACCATTAGAAGCATGTTATAGGTTTTAAATCATTAAAAGTTATAAATAGTTATAAGGTTTAAATGAATAGAAACCGTTAAACCTATAACAAAGAGTTGCATGCTAACATAGGATCTTAGGTAGCATGAATCAATTTTAAAACGTTTAAAATCGATTAGACCTAAGATCACTGTTTTCTAATAGGATTAGAAGAGATTCCTACTTAGTGTTTTAATAGAATTAAAATTCGATAAGTAGGATATAAGGCCTTGGTTATAAGGGAACTCTCCCGGTAATCCGATACCTGAGTTGAATTAACCATGGTCTAATTAGCATGCAATGTCACTAGGAAATTAAAAGGGTTTAATTCGCCTAGACATTAGAATAAAGACCTTATTTAAAGTAGTTATTTATAAGGCATTAACTTAGATAAATTCGTTTAGCCGGGATTTACCTAAGTAAAAGACCCTAAATTTTAAAATACTTAGTGGGAGGAAAAAGGTCTATGAAAAATCGTTTTCTTCTCAAGTTCTCCATAGAGTTCATACGGTGAGATTTATGCATAGCCTCTTGTTACCTTCTAACGTAACCATTCCATTCGGAAGGTGATTGCATAAATCAATATCAAGGTGAACGGAGAAAGTATCTATGTAAAACTTTTCTTCTCACGCTCTCCCTAAAATTCACACCGTGAGATTTATGCATAGCCTCCTGTTACTTACTAACGTAACCATTCCATTCGGAAGGTGATTGCATAAATCAATATCAAGGTGAATGGAGAAAGTATTTATAGTAAGTGGGAGAAGGAAGTGTGTCAACGCATCCTACGGTCTCCTCCATTAGTTTACATCGCAAGATCTCTATGTTCGCCTGCTAAGCACGCCCTGGAGCTGCTACACCATTCGGAGGGTTGTAACATAGGGATTATAGCACAATGAACACCCCATAAGGATAAAGGATTTCTTAGGGTCGTTCCCAACATTAGCTTTTCCATTCAATAGCATTGTTGGGACTGTTCTCTGAGATCTAAAAAATGGAGGGTCACACTTACAAGACAAAACTAATGGTTAGCTTATTCTTGACCAAACAATGGTAACTAAACGAAATAACAAGATATGAGCGATTATGGTGTTAACGTTTAGTTGAGAATGTCTCAGTTCAGAGGAGGACTAGCTAACCACCCCTTGGTGGCAGTTACTCTGAACCTTTGAAGTATCGTTGCAGAAGAATTATGATTAATAGGGTGCATAATTGCTTTTGCTAAATTGATTGGATTAGTAAAAGGGTTAATACATTAGACAACCCATTTAAAGTTTATTTGTTTAAAATTTCAGCGATAAAGTATAGGTTCTATAAAATGCCTTCTTTATATGCCAAAATTTGTTATTGGTATAAAACATACTACTAAAAAAACTTTATACTCTATAATCGTGGTAAGTGATATGGAAACGGTCTTAAAATGTATAATGTCCTGAAGATATTATATCTATTTTATTCTCGTAATAATCATGATAAATATAACATAGAAAATTGTCTAGCCAAAAGAACATGATTCAAGACTAGAAATATGATTTATTCGTCTTGAAAACGTGCTTAGTGGGAATAGTGATTCAACCTAGGATATTCGGTTTAGGACCCACTAAATCACGTATGTTCGTTTCAAGAAATAATTTCCTAGCACTAGTTGCGAAATAGTTAAGATAACTCTTAGACTTTAAATAGAAGAGTTCATCTCGGCTAAAGCAGTGGGAGACATAAAGTTATTCTTTCAAGGAACGATACATATTATTTAATGTATATAGTTCCTATGATTAAAAGAAAATTTGATTTCAATATCTTGCTTTCAGGAACAAGACTATTATATTACCTTTTATGTATGAACCGTTCATATCGAAAAGGATGCCAATATTTGTTCTGCAAACATAAAGAATAACATATACGTTTTAAGACCGATAGAGTCCAAAGCGATTTTAAATTATGAGATATTTAAACCGCTGTAACTCAAAAGAAAAGGCGACAAGTTTCTCAAGGCACCTATCTTTTGTACTTGAGGTTAGGCCAAACTAAATTTCAATAGGATTGAAAGCTGGTCTAAAATGAACTTCTAAACTCATTACCTCCCTGTAAGTCATGCCTTAAAAGTAGACTAACTTAATGACTTTTATCAGGAAAAAGGTTATCGTGCAAAAGAAACCTTAGAGCTAACACGTTCTGAATGTTAATACATGAAAAGGAATGAATAATTCATTTGTTTCATTGATGATTATTCAAGGTGCTCTATGTTTACCTAAAGCATCATAAAACTGAACTCTTGAAGTTCAGATAATATAACGCTAAGGATAAGATCCAAATTAGGTAAAACAATAACGACACTTCGATCCGATCAAAGTAGAGAGTAAATGGACTTGAGATTCCAGGTCTATTTGATAGAACATGGAATTATGTCCTAACTCTCAATACCTAGTACATCATAGAATAGTGGTGTATCGGAAAGGAGAAACAGAACATTGTTTAACATGGTTCATTAGTTAATGAGTTACCTAAACTTGTTTTGGGATATGCAGTATTGACTGCGATTTAAAATACAAATATGGTTCTTTCAAAATAATGTTTCTGAAACATTATTTGAACTTTGAAAAAGCATAAAATGTGTTTATGTTATTTCATAACTTAGGGATATCCTCATTTGAGATAATCCCGAAGGATATAGAACCTCATTCAAAATTGTGCCTATCTATAGGTTATTCCATAAAAACGAGTTATGAATACTTCTTTGTTTAAAAGAAAGTATTTGTATTGACAAATGTTACTTTCTTAAAAGAAGGTCACGTTAGAAATCACAGCCACGAAGTAAAATAGTGTTAAGTAAATTATATGTAAAACTATAAATGAATCAACAAAAGAGTTGTTGATAAGATTTGTTTCAACAAAGAGTTGTTGATCAAACTAGTTCTTCAACAAAGGGTTGTTGATCGAACTGACACATTAAGTTAGTCATGTCCTTCTCAAAAATTGAGAGAGCCTCAATGCAGTGTGAGAGTTGTATATCAACCTAATGAAAACTGTGTGAGTTTAAGTGAAACTTCGATTGTCATGCCTGATGACTATATCGAGGATCCATTGACCTTTAACAAGGTATTGGATGACGTGGATAAGGATACTTATGTCAAAACTATGAACCTTAAAATGGAGTATGTATACTTCATTTCAATCTGGTATTGACCAGAAAGGTTCTTAGTCCAGGATCAAGAGCAAAAGGTTTGCGACTTTAACCAGTCCATACTTGGAATTAATTGAAGGTTACAATCTTGGAACATAAGATTTAATGCATGATTAAAACTTATTATGTTTTTTACTAGAGTATTGACAAGTCTTGTGTCAACAGAAGAATTAGAAATAGTTTGGTAGCTTTATTAGTTTAGTATATGATTGATATCCTATTCATTAGGAATGATATAGGTTATCCAACTGACATTAGAAATTAGCTAGCAACGCAGTTCCAAACTATAGATTTGGAAAGGCATAATTTGTTCTTAAAATCTGACACGATCGGGATCACAGGAACGAAGATTGCTAGCTCTATCTCAAGTATCTTATATGGACAAAAGTGTTGGCTAGATATAAGATTAAAATTCCGAGAAAGGTTGTTTACTTTTCAAATATGGAATTCATTTGTCACAGGAGCAGTGTCCTGAGACGCCTCAAGAGGTTGAGAACTTGAGACGAAATTCCCGTGCCTAGGCAATCAATTGTCAGGATTAGCATAAGGTATGCAGTAGGGATTGTCAGTAGATACCAATTTAGTCCAGGGTAAGGCCGTTGGACTACAGTACAGTTATCCTCAAGTATCTTAGGAGAACGAGGGCTTATAGGCTCGTGTACGGTGCTGAGGATTTGATCCTTAAAGGATACACTAATTCTGTTTAGCACACCGATCGGGATTCATGGAAATCCACATCGGCATCAGAATTCGCCCTTAACAGGGAGTTATATGTTGGCATAGCATCGAGTAAGGATGTATCACAGACTTCATCTTGAAGGCCAAGAATGTTGCTACTTATGAAGCGAGCTCAGGAGTCTGTAGGACTTAGGAAGTTCATTTGGAAAGCTGTTCCAAATATGAGGCGAGTATATAGGACGAAAACATGAATCTCATTTGAGAGATTATGAGTTGAGGGGACGTGATTGTCACGAGGAATCCTCAAGAGTAATATATTGCTGAATCATTTACGAAGTCCCTCATGGCTAAAAATGTTTGAGGGACATCTAGATGGTCTAGGTCTACGAGTTGAATAGCCCACTAGAGTTTTAGTCCAAGTGGGAGTTTGTTGGGGTTTATGTCCTAAAACTCGTGGATAGTAATTGTAACAAACTTATATATATATATAGAACTTATTAGAATAGTTTTTATTATGGTTGTCGAAAGATTAGTTTAACTATGTATTTATTAACCCAAATCCAATAAAACTAAAATCCTTGGCTATGATATGAATGCTTGAACTTTATGTAGTGACATAAATATGGATCAGGTTCAAGTACATAGCCTAAAACGGTCTATAGTATAGGGATAAAACTGGGTACCTTATCCTAGGAAAAACTATATGACGAGGCCCACTTTGTTTTAATACAAACGATGTGATCCTAAATCGTTCGTGTAGAGACATGCGAGTGGGGGCGTCCTATGCAAAAGAAGTTTGTATAAGACCGGACCATGAAATAAGTCACTTTAACTTTATAACGCCGTTTATTGTGAAACTGACTATTTCAAGCGATGACCTAGGTAACTTGATCTTAATCCTGAGCTAACTATGAACTCCATTTATTTAGGATTATCCTTTGATTTGCATAGGTGAGAGTGGCCCATAAGCGCAGCTCAATAAACTTGCCACTTTGGGGATAAGACCGAGTAGATAGCTGGGGACATAGTCCTGCAAAATGGAATTCACTCCTACCCGTCTTTAGGGATAGTAGAAAGGTTGTTCCCTTAAGTGCTGACTCTAGGACATGAACAAAGGCGCGTCGCCCTCTCATTGGCCCGAGAGGTTTTAGCTTTAGTTGTGGGACCACAAACTAATTGTTCATTAGGGACTCACTAGAGACTTAAGGAACAAGAAGTGCTATAGGGGTAAAACGGACTTTTGACCTTACTATAGTTACGAACAACCTGTGAAGGATTGACTTACTAATCACGGTTATATCGGGTGGATAGAAATATATCTACAGTGAGGGGAGTTCAGCTACGAGCTATAGTGGAGTGTCCCGTTAGTTAACGAATGTTGGTTAACTTGGATTGAAAGAGTTCGGCCGGTCAATCTCGAATCGTTGGAGCCCATGATCTGTAGGTCCATTAGGTCCCCCTGCTAGCTCAAACGGATTAACCTTAGAACAGAGTGATAAAAGAATTTGAAATACGTTCAAATTTGAATTAGGGAGTTAACGTTAACTATATACGATATACTTAACGTATTTTAGTTTAATCTTTAAATTAAACTATAATTATTAAGAGAGTTAGAATTATTTAAATATGATTTAAATATTTGAAAATGTATTCGACACATGATCGGTTTTAATTTGAATAGTGATTCAAAGTTATCGGGATTTAAGAGAGTTCGGGTTTGGTATATTTATTTAATTTAATATGTTGATATTGAATTAAACAAATTAATTAAAATTAGTTTAATTAATTTAGAAATTGATTTTTGATTTGTTGGGTTTTATGCCCTAAAACTCGTAGATAGTAAATTTAAACAAATTGTATACTTGTTTCAATAAAGTGTTATTGAGTTTCTACAATAAAGTGTTATTGTTAAATATTGCACAATTTGACCCAAATCCAATAAACTAAGATCCAAGGTTGTTTGTATGTAACTTGAACTAGTATGTGGGGACATACGAGGATCGATGCTCAAGTAACAACCTAAAAGGTTTATAGTACAAGGATAAGGTTGGGTACCTTATCCTGGTAACACTATGAGATATGACTCGCTTTGTATTTGATACAGACGTATTGATCCAAAACGTCCATGTAGTAGACATGCAAGTGGGGGTATCCTATGCAATGAGTTTGCATAAGACCGGACCACGAAATAGTCAACCATTAGTTATAACACCGTTAACTAATTAGGTTACTGTTTCAATAGGATGACCTAGGTAACTCAGTCTTAATACTGAGTGTGTCATGAACTCCTTCTCATGAGGGATTGTCCTTTGATTAGCATGGGTGAGAGTGGCCAATACACCGACTCAATATGCCTTCCTTTTTGGGGACAAGACCGAGTGGGAGGCTGGGGACATGACAACACAAGAAGGAATTCACTCCTTCCCGCTTCTAGGAGAAGTAGATGAGTGTTCCCTTAAGTGGTGACTCCGGGACTTGAACAAAGGGATCCCACCCTCTCACTGGCCCGAAAGGGACTTTTTGTTTAATGGTTGGACCATGAACAGGTTGTTCATTAGAGGAGCGCTGATACTTAAGGAGACAGATGTAACACAGGGGTAAAACGGTAATTTGACCCAACTGTGATTACGGACCCTCGTGAAGGATTGACTTACCAGCATAGGTCTACATCCATGGACACAGAAATGTTCTACAGTGAGAAGAGTTCAACTGTGGGTCTTTAGTGGAATGACCCGCAGTTAATGGATATTGGTTAACCTGATTAATGAGTTTAATCTATTAACCTCATATCATTGGAGCTTCTGATCTGTAGGTCCATTAGGTCCCCTTGCTAGCTCGTAAAGAGTAATTAGGAACAAATATATCTTGAGAGAATTTGAATAGTTCAAATTCATATTGGGAATTAAGTTAATTGTACGAGATACAAATTAATATAATGTATAGTGATGCATTAAAATATAAAGTCTAATTTGAGATTAAACTTTATAATATTGAGAGATTGGTATATTTGAAAGAGTTCAAATATATGTCTAATTAAATATATGGTATTTAATTAGAAGATGAATTAATTAATTATTCAATTTAGTTTAAATTAAATGAGATTTAATTAAACTATAGTCTATGAGAGAAATAAATATTTGAAGAAGTTCAAATATTAATATGAATTTGATTCATATTAAATTTATAGGATATAAGAGAATTTGAAGAAGTTCAAATTTTAATATGAATTTGATTCATATTATAGAATTAATTAATTGAAGGCCTCAAATTAAATATATGATATTTAATTGGGTAATTAATTAATTAACTAATAGAAGGTCTGAAATTAAATATATGATATTTAATTGGTGATTAATTAATATTTTAATTAATTGGAAATTAATCAATTATGAAAATGATTAATCACTTATGGAAGTAATTAATCATTTATGGAAATGAGTTAATCACTTATGGAAGTGATCAATCATTTATGGAAAAGATTAATCAAATATGGAATTGATTGGTCATGGAATTGGTTGGTCATGAAATTGATTAATTATGGAAAAAATTAAATCAGTTATGGAAATAATTGATTTTAAATGAATATTTTATTCATGACCTTTCTCCTATAAATAGAACACTAAACCTAGGGTTTAGGTACAACAACATAAGGCCACAAGAATGCACTCTTGCATTCTCTCTAGCCTCCCTCTCATATTCTCTCAACTCAAGAACTTTAGGGAGAATTTTCTCTCATAGAGTTTTTCCCATTCAAGATTAGGTAGTCCCACAACTACATTCCTAATCTTAGAGTTATAGTGGGGAAGATCAAATGGTGGTGTTCTTCATTGTTGCAGAGCAATCAAGAATCATTCTTGATTTTCAGAGACGTCAACGGAGGTTTGCTTCTCTTTTCTTTATTATAGATTTAGATCTAAATTTTGTATGCTTAGCCTTAAGTTTCTATAGAATTTGTTCTATGATTTTTGCCAATGTAATGGTATTTTTGGATAAACAAAATTAACTACGAATCGGTCCCAATTACGCTTCCGCTTTAACGGAATTGGGGAATTCCAAATCCTTACATGATTAACTTTAAAAGAAATTAAAAATAGTTTAAGGTTAATAGATTTTTACATAAAATTGAAAATCGATTTTGAATTGATTTTCATGCAAAATTCAATTTGAAGACACCTCCCGTGACTCATCTTATATCCCTCAAATTGTTGTCTTCTTGTGAGCTAATTTTGGGCAAAATAGTTGCTCATATATAAGCCAAGAAGATGACTCAACCAGGGAGTGGAAGTAAGTTGAAGTTGCTGGGATTTTACATGCAAAAACCAAATGAAAAACTCTCTCAAACATCATGGCTTCAAACTCTAAAAAACCCATGTGTTCTTCATCAAATTCATCATGCTCGGGTTCTCACAAGCCCGTTCTAAGGCTGGAGAATAGCGGGGAAGACTCTAGCGGTAGTCCATGTCGAGTATGGGAGGAGAATCATCCATAGAGATCCACGAATTTGAAGCTTGAAAGATAAGTTCTTTTTCCACTGTTTTCGTTCTTGTTTTCGGCATGCTTTTAATCCTCAAAATTAATGAAAATCGGTGCCTAAGATGATGCTAACGCTACCGCTCGAGTGTTCTTCACTCCATCAGTAACCACCCCAACTTTGCATGGGGAGGGCAAGGAAACAATTCGCAAACCCCCCAAACACTGTAGAAGGTGGCAAACCAGTCAGGATTTGCTAAATCGCAGGGAATGCCCCAACAAAATAAGCAGGCATTTCCCCAACAAAATTCAAAGATTTCTCTGGAGACTTTGATGAAAGAATATATGGCTTATACTGATGCCGCAATTCAGAGTAATCAAGCTTCATTGAGAGCCCTGGAATTGCAAATGAGTCAGCTAGCTAATGAGCTGAAGGCACGACCTCAAGGAAAACTTCCTTTGGATACTGAACACCTTAGAAAGGAAGATAAAGAGCAGATGCAGGTAGTAACTTTGAGGAGTGGGAAGTCACTAGAAGAGAGGAAAGAGCCTAGTAAACCTTAGGAGGTAGAGAAAAGTAGTGATAAAAATAATGTTGTTGAAAAAGAGTTGGAGTCTGGTAAAAATGATGGAGGCAACAGTAAAGATGCTGAAGCATCTAGTTCTGTTCCAGATGTAGAATCACCACCTTAAGTACTGCCACCACCTTATGTACCACCCTTACCTTTTTCACAAAGGCAAAAACCTAAGAACCATGATGGTCAATTTAAAAAGTTTTTGGAGATTCTTAAGCAGTTGCATATAAACATACCCCTAGTGGAGGCTTTAGAAAAAATGTCGAATTATGCAAAATTTCTTAAGGATATCCAGACTAAAAAGAAGAGATTAGGAGAGTTTGAGACTGTGGCTCTTACTGAGGAATGTAGTGCTATTCTTAAGAATGGGTTATCTTCCAAGGTTGAGGATCCGAGATGGTTCACTATTTCTGTCTCCATAGGTGGAAAGGAGTTGAGAGAACACTTTGTGATTCAGGCGCAAGCATAAACCTTATGCCTCTTTCGGTTTATCGAAAGCTACGAATAGGTGAAACTAGGCCTACCACAGTCACACTCCAATTAGCAGATAGGTCTATCACATATCCTGAAGGTAAAATTGAGGATGTTCTAGTCTAGGTAGATAAATTTATTTTTCCTGTCGATTTCATTATTCTAGATTATGAGGCAGATAAGAATGTCCCAATTATTCTTGGTTGTCCATTTTTGGCAACTAGTAGATCATTGATGGATGTCCAACAGGGGAGCTTACAATGAGGGTGCATAACCAAGATGTGAAGTTCCATGTGTTTGATGCAATGAAATATCCAAATGATGTTGAGGATTGCTCGTTCGTTCAAGTGTTGGATGAGATTGTTGAGGACTGATTTGAGAAGGAATTGATGGAGTACTGATAATTCTCCAAAAGGGAGTTATTTAGGCCTTAGTTCTACAGTGTTTTGTGTGTCATTTGTGCTAAATAGGGTTGCTTTTAGATGAATATTATATGTTTTAACCCATTTGGAAGAATGGATGCTTTGGAAGTTAATTTGTGTAGAATATATTTCTGAGGACTTGAGGGAGCAAAATCTGTGATCTAGCAAAGCAAGGAGCAAAATTGCCACGTAACAACTCGTAATCCATTTTAATGAGCCGAAGTTAGTTGAGTTATTTTCGAATCTAAGAAGCTTGGATGGTCTTCCACGTGTACAATTTGACCTAATTAGGGCTTGCTATCACTCTATAAAAGGAGAGAGTCATCTCAAGTCAAAAGCATTCCATTCTTGGTGAAGAAAAGTCTCATTCCATTCGTGGAGGCTTACTTCCCATCTTTGGGAGCCAAGTAGAGGAGGAAAGATTGAAGACTTCAAGAAGACCATCAACTACGGATTTGACCAAGGGAATTAATCTTTTCTTGTAATTTCTTGTAGTTATGGATGCACATACTCAGATTGTAGCGTGTGTTATTTTGAACCTTATGAGCTAAATTTACTTAGGTGTTGGTTAGGAATCATGTAATTGTCGAGTTTTATTCTCTATGCAATATATGTTGATTTGAACATCTTGATTATTTGTTGTGCATATTTCTATTATGTGCCCGCCTAGCCAGCCGGTATGAATATCACTTCTTAGTTTTAGGGATGATTTGAGAAGTGTGTGGCATTTAATCACACTAGATCATTGTGTATTGGTGAACGCTAGTGACTGAGTTAGAGATAGCCAGTTGCCTAGTGCTTGATTGGTAGCACGTCATTGGAGTTGAAACACATTCCAAAAAATCCAGAGTTCCGGGAGGATCCTGCTAATAAGATTGCAAGAGAATTGCCTAATCAATAATATTGCTAGAGTATCTTTTAAAACAATTACTAAAATCCTGACCAACTCCTGTTTTCAATCTGTCTGCTTTATTTGTTTACTTTCTGTTCTGTCATTTCTTTTGCTTCAGCATTTTATCAAAATCAATCACCTTAACCACTTTTGAAACCATTAAAAAGGTATACGAAATAGATAAAGTGAGAGCTATTAAGCCCCGTGGATACGAGAAATTACTTATCACTTGCTGCGGATTGTGTATGCTTGCACAGTGTTCTAGAGTCTATTTTTACCATATTTTTACCCCACTCTGGAAACCCAACAAGTATCATACCCAAAAATTTGGAGAAATCCAAATTGAGGATTTGGAAATAGGTGGATTGGAGTATGAGCATAAAGATGTAGGTGAGATTTCTAGTTTTAAGAGGAGTTTTGAATCCTTAGAGCCAACTGATAAGAAATCCAAGCCTATGCAACCTTGTAATTCATTGACATTGCTCCAACAATCTGAGATTAGGAAGTCCTTCCTTGATGAGCAGTATTTTGCTGTGGATTCCTTCCTTGATGAGTGGTTATTTACTGTAGCTCATATTAAGACAGTGAAAACACATTGGTATGATGACTTTTCTAATTACCTTGATTTTGGAAATTTGCCTCCTGGTTTATCAAAAGAATAGATGGAAGAATTTTTCCATGTGGTGAAGTTTTATTTATCGAATGATGCATCTATGGTTAGACAATGTGTTTGAAGTAAAAGGGCAGCAAATAAAGCATTACTGGGGGGAGTTTCGTTCGAAATATTATTCTTTGAAGTTGCTGGTAGATTAAGGGAGCACATGTTTTGAGGGAGCAAAATTTCAACATTATAATCAAAAGCTCCCATTATTTGATTACGTTTTTTTATGTTAATTTTGATTTATTTCTGTTTTGAAATTATTTTGATTTGATATGATTTTTATTCGTTTAGATTATTATTATTTTTTAATTTTTAATTTTTGTTGGTTAGTTTAGATTTGATTTTGAAGAATTTTATTTTCAAAAGATTTTTCCAGATTTAAAACAATATATCTTTTGTGGATTTTATTTTAAAAAGATTTGATTTCGTAATTTTGTTGAGAAGATCAGAGATTTTATTCGGTTAAATTTTTTTTGAGATAAGATTAATAATTTTTCCATTGAGATTTTATTGTGGTTAGCAATATAATTAAGTGGGCATGCAGTTAATTACCAAAGATGTCATGTGTTGAGCAGAGGGAAGCTGGCATAATGTTTGTTAGACACAGGGAGAACACAGTAAATGGGAAGATCTTACCGTTTGACAGATCAAAATTTTTCACGAAACCATGAAGTTAGAACGGTAGCTTAAATTAATTAGAAGATAATTAGGGGCTAATTATTTGTTGAAGATCTTTGAGTTAATGCCCTATTGATACGATCTCCCATGAGGTACATTTTTCACTCTTATTTTTTATTACTAATGATGTAATTATTTCCTTCTCTGTGTGTATTATTATTGTGAGGGAAAAACACGAGCAAGGAAAAAAAAACAGAAGACCCCTGAGGAAGTAGTCCCACAAGTTGAAGTACCAACTGATCAGAATCTTAAAGGGGAAGAAGAAGTCCTGGTGGATGAGGAAACAATGGAAGAGAGGGTTGAAGAGGCTTTGTAGAGACCAAAGAAAAAAAAGAAGAGGTCTAAGAGAGAAAAAAAAAATAAGAACCCCTACCCCAACCCCTTTTCCTAACCATCTGTTGTTGAAAGAGAAAAGCCAGTAGAGGAAAAAGAAGATGAGGGGAATGAAGTTGAGACTGAGAGGGAACTAAGTGAAGAAGTTGAGCTTGATGAAGGATTTTGGTACAGGAGGTTCATTAATTAAGAGGCAAGATAAAAATATCAAGAAGTCCTGAAGCGAGATTTCCTATGAAGCGCGACTTCGATGGTGGCAAAGAGCTCCCACATTTTGTTTAAGAGGACATCACTAATAACGGTTGGGAACGGTTGTGCCCAAAGCCGGAGCCCACAGTTGCTCAACTAGTACGGGAGTTGTACGCCAACATCGATGAAAATGAAGGATTCTTGGTTATTGTTCGTAGAGTTGTTGTCGACTGGAGCCTTGGAGTGATTAATTCTCTGTTTAATTTGCAAGAAGGTCACCCACGATGCTTTCAATGAAATATTAGTTGCTTCCTCAAATGAGCAACTAAATGCCCAGTGGAGGTTGTCTAGGGCGAAGACAAGAACATTCCAGTCAACATACTTGAAGAGTAAGGCTAACATTTGGCTCAGCTTCGTCAAGCAGAGATTATTGCCTACAACGTACGCCTCCACTATCCCCCGTGATCGAGTGCACTTGAAGGTTTAGAGTCCCAAAGAGTTCCAATGATATAAACTTGTTTGACAAGGGGATTATTGACACTGCCAATCTGGCTAGACTTCAGAGAGGTGAGTCGCTGATAAGTGCAAAAAATATACATATTTTGCCCCTTATTCTTAGCCTATTTCTTGTGAAACTTGTATGTTTTTTTGTCAAAATTACTATTCCCGAGCCAAAAAAGTGTAAAAGTTGGTAAGTTAGGTCTTTGAGAGTGTTGGGTTCCTAGAGTGAGTAAAAATAAGGTAAAAATTGACTCTAGAACTCTGTGCAAGTATACACAATCCGCAACAAGTAATAAATATTTATCGAATACAAGGCCTGGATTAGCTCTCACTTTATCTATTTTGTTTAGCTTTTGAATGGTTTTAAAGGTGGTTAAAATGATTGGTTTTTATAGAATGCTGAAGCAAAAGAAATGACAAAACAGAAAGTAAACAAATAGGATTTAGGGTTAGAAACAAATAAAGTAGACAGGTTAGAGACAGACGCTAGTCAGGATTTAGTAATTGTTTTAAAAGATGCTCTAGCAATATTATTGATCATGCAAAAATCTTGGAGTCTTATTAGCAGATTCCTCCCGAAACTCTGGATTTTTTAGAATGTGTTTCAACTCCAATGATGCACTACCGATCAAGCACTAGGCAACTGGCTATCCCTAGCTCAGTCACGGGCGTTCACCAATACACAATGATCTAGTGTGATTAAATGCCACACACTTCCCAAATCATCCTTGAAACTAGGAAGTGATATTCATACCGGCTGGCCAAGCGGGCACAAAATATAAATAAGCACAACAAATAATCAAGATGCGTCAAACCAACATATATTGCATAGAGATTAAGCACGACAATTACATATTTCCTAACCAACACCTAAAATTACTTAGTTCATAAACTGCATAGAGACACACGTTACAATATAAGTAAATGCATCCATAACTACAAGAAAACACAAAAAAAAGTAAATTCTCTTGAAGTAACCCGTAGTTGATGGTCTTCTTGAGTCTCCAATCTTTCCTCCTCTATTCGGCTCCCAAAGGTGGAAGCAAATAATTTGCTGCAGCACAGAATTTTCTCCCTCAAGTCGCTCAGCAATATATTCTGCACAAAATAACTTCCAAAGCATCCATTTGATGCGCATTTTGCTAACCGCAAGTGTACGGGTCAAGTTATAATATAGTGAATATAAATCCGAATTTCGTCCTCTGGATTGGTGTCTAGCCAAATTTTAATTACCGAAAATACTTTTGACCAATTTTATTTAGGGAATCAAATTGAATGAAAATATGATTGAATCAAACACAAAACTAAAGCAAAAAGTAACAATCTAATGGGAAGAATTAGTCTTAGGGATTTGATTTCACCAATTGGAGTTATGGATTAATAAACGGATTAACACATGCTATGATTCATAAATCTTGGCAACTAAAATCACACATATCTCTCCCGAGCATACATGATTCTCCCATATGCAATTGAACCCGATATCCCTATCTAAATCCAATAAACATACAAGGTAATAAGGCTAAACTTTATAACAATTTCTAGAATTAACCTTAATCTCCCGATTTTTAGCTAAATTCTAGTTATGCATATTGATTACCAATTTAAATCCTCTCTCCCAAGTTAGATTCAAATATAAACATCAATCAATTTATGGCCAGTAAATTGAAAGCATTAAGGATACAACATATGCATAAATGACATCAATAGCATAAACACTGTAAATCAATCCAAAACGTGCCCAACGACTACATCAATCCCTAAGAATTAAAGCCTAGCTACTCATACAAAACGTTACAATATAGCAAGAGTCTAAAACAACCATCAAAACTATCTAAGGTAAGGGAAAAGAGAAATAAACTCGTTGTAGGCCGAGACCGAACGTCCCCGTCACGATCCCCACGAACAATGGGTTGATTTCCACCTTACTCTCTTTGTTTCAGCCTCCAAAGCCTCTGTTTTTCCTCTATTGTCGGCTCCAAAACGTCCCAAATTGAACTCCCCAAAAACCTAGCCGAAAGGATCATTATATAGCAAATTTTCGTCCTAGCGTTGAGACGCTGCCTTAAAAAACGCGCGTTCTGGCAAGGAAACTTCGCAGCGTCGAGACGCTAAGGTCGCAGCGTCGAGACGCTGTGACCTTTATGCGCCCATTCTGATATGGAATGCCAGCGTCGAGACGCTAAAGAAGCAGCGTCTCGACGCTGGTCTATATTTGACCCAAAATTGGCTTTTTTCCTTGTTGAAGCTTTTTCAATCCTTTGCATCTTTTCGTGTCCCGAGCACCCGATTAACTCCATTATTGCGCCATAGCTCCAATCAACAATTTCCTACAAAATAAACATTAAGTGCAGTAAAATGGCCAATAAATCATAAAAGACTAGCTGAATTAAATAGGGAAAAATAGCTAGCTATGCTCGCTATCAAATACCCCCAAACTTAAGCTTTTGCTAGTCCTCGAGCAAACTACAAATCAAACATACAGTAGAAGAATGGATGCAATAATCATAACTCAATCCTCAAGGCTCAAAAGTCAATAGTCAAGCAAGCAAGAGACATGTACAAAAGGACCAATGAGGGAGACTAATTAAATTTTTTCCAAAATTAACTTGCACAAGCGAGATCTAACTCAACAAGATCAGACTCTACTAGCCCGAGATTGGATTATTAAACTCTCAGCTCATCTTCCCTCTACACTGGCACTAAGGTTTCACTAATGAGTTAATGGAACAAATTAGTTTGTTTTCTCCATACTTAGGTGCTTATAATTAACAATTAAATTAAGCATTTATATGTGGCACTAGCTTTCACACACCCATTGCAGGGACCCTTAACCTGAGTTTTCTCTGGTTGGCCTAACTGATCACAACAGGGGTAGCTCTTTTTGCCTTAATCTTTATTAACCATTGCATATTGCGCGCATAAGTCATGACTAATTTCTTTTTCAACAATAACAACAAGAATGATTTTTCATTATGAACATGATAAACAGATATTCTTTTCTTTTCTCCTAAGCAAGATCGAACATGCTAATTTGCAAAAAAATAACTCTTTAGCTCTACCCTACACCTATCGAGGTGACAACAAGCATATGAACCCAATAATTCACTCCTAAGCATTCAAATCCAAATCTAGCCAAGACAAATACTCTACTCATGCAAGCCATCTCGTAGAAAAAGTTTAAAAAGTCTCTCTTTTTGGGCACTCATGCTTACAACTCATCACAAGCTTGAAAATTGACAAGAAAGCCTATCCTAGGACATCATAATCATGCAAAAGTAACATCCAAAAAACAACCACATGCTCAATTCAAAGAAAGCTCAAAACTATAGCCCGAACTCAGATGCTCAAGGGCTCCACAAACATGCTAATCCACCCCCAAACTTAAAACATGCATTGTCCTCAATGTATACAGAAAATAAGGCATAATCAAGCATGAGAACAAAGAAAGAATGGAAGGAGTGAACGATACTGGCCTAGAATGATGCTGGCTTCTTGATTGAGATCTTGAAAGCTTGAAAGCAAAGGAGAGACACAAAACAAGACCTACAACACAAAAACGAACAATAAATCAAAAGCAAACAGAAAAGCACAACTACACCTACTTGGGTTGCCTCCCATAAGCGCTTGTTTAACGTCATTAGCTCGATGTGTTGACCAGATAGGCATCAAGGTGGTCTCCTGTCAGATTTTCCATCACTGGTGCTCTTCCTAGCACCTCTCCTATAGCCCACCATCATTGTATCTGATGTGTTCTTGGGGTCCTCAAAAGCTTTTAAAACTTCCTTCTCCTGTTGGACTCTTATGATTAGCTCCCTGCGTTCAATATCAATTATAACCCTCCCTGTAGCAAGGAATGGTCTCCCTAATATAATAGGCATAGCAGGATTCTCTTTAATATCTAGCACAAAGAAATCAACTGGAAGGAAAAATCTACCTACTTTAATCAGAATATTCTCAACAATCCCATATGGACTAACCACAGACTGGTCAGCCAACTGAAGTCTAACAGAGGTAGATTTTATTTCTCCTATATTAAGCTTTTTGCACAGAGATAATGGAATAATGTTTATGCTAGCCCTTAGATCACATAGTGCTCTACAAGAATAAGTACCAAAATTACAAGGAATAGTAAAGCTCCCTGGATCAGTCAATTTCTCTAGTACTGTCTGTTGAACACGAGCACTGCATGTTGATGCTAAATATACAGTCTCCATCTGATTCTCCTTTTTCTTCTTGTTGAGCCATTCCTTCATGAATTTTATGTAGTGAGGCATCTGCTCCAAAGCATCTGAAAAATCTACCTACTTTAATCAAAATATTCTCAACAATCCCATATGGACTAACCACAGACTGGTCAGCCAACTGAAGTCTAACAGAGGTAGATTTTATTTCTCCTATATTAAGCTTTTTGCACAGAGATAATGGAATAATGTTTATGCTAGCCCTTAGATCACATAGTGCTCTACAAGAATAAGTACCAAAATTACAAGGAATAGTAAAACTCCCTGGATCAGTCAATTTCTCTAGTACTGTCTGTTGAACACGAGCACTGCATGTTGATGCTAAATATACAGTCTCCATCTGATTCTCCTTTTTCTTCTTGTTGAGCCATTCCTTCATGAATTTTCTGTAGTGAGGCATTTGCTCCAAAGCATCTGAAAAATCTACCTACTTTAATCAGAATATTCTCAACAATCCCATATGGACTAACCACAGACTGGTCAGCCAACTGAAGTCTAACAGAGGTAGATTTTATTTCTCCTATATTAAGCTTTTTGCACAGAGATAATGGAATAATCTTTTTGCTAGCCCTTAGATCACATAGTGCTCTACAAGAATAAGTACCAAAATTACAAGGAATAGTAAAACTCCCTGGATCAGTCAATTTCTCTAGTACTGTCTGTTGAACACGAGCACTGCATGTTGATGCTAAATATACAGTCTCCATCTGATTCTCCTTTTTCTTCTTGTTGAGCCATTCCTTCATGAATTTTCTGTAGTGAGGCATTTGCTCCAAAGCATCTGAAAAAGGAATATTGACGTGTAAACCCATAAAAGCATCTAAAAATTTGTCAAACTTCCCCTTAGAATTTTTCTTTTTCTTTGATTTAGGAACTAAAATAGTAGGAGAAGGGATAGAAGGCTCAGGATTAAGCTTTTCAGCTTCGTTTGAGGTGGTGCCTTCTTCAACTCCTCCAATGAGTTCCTCTAGTTCAAAAGTCTCATCTTCCACAGCTAATTTAGTCTTCTCCTCATAATGCACAGATACGACCTTGCAGTACTCCATTGAAGGTTTATCTTGCTCAGCTGGGGCTTTACCTTTATTCATGGTGTTGACAACGCTTACCAGTTGTCCCAGCTGAGTCTCTATGTTTTTTATGGCTGCAGAATGGCCATTGACAGTGTTGTTTATGGCAATCACGGCTTCCTCAAGCTTGTTTGGCCTTTTACTTGATTCTGAAATAAAAGCTCCAACAATATCTTCTAAAGATTGTTTACTTTCTTGTTTATGAGTGAAGCCAGGAGGATTGAAAACATTCTTATTATTAGCATAGGAAAAATTCTCATGATTTCTATTGCTAGGGTGATAATGTGTAGGTGTGGAATTATTATTATACCCCCTAGAATTAAAATTAGAAACATACCGAACCTGCTCGAGAATTTCCTCCTGAGTCTGGGATGCGAGGGCAGCTGCAGACTCGATCGTTTGAGTGCTTCCTGTACCTGAAAATTTTAATAATGCATTAGCTAGGGAAGACATTTGGGCCTGAAGTGCACTTACGTCATCGATTTCAAACACTTCAGCAATAATCTTTTTGGGTCTCGACCGCTCCGATGGCCACTGATAGCTATTGGTGGCCATCTCTTCTAACAAAGTCCTAGCACTCTCCACAGTCTTGGACAACAGAGTCCCACATGCAGCTGCATCAATGATAGTTTTTGTGCTAGGAGTTAAACCATTATAAAATAACTGAACCTGGAGCCAATCGGGGTAACTGTGCTGAGGGCACTTCCTTAGCAACTCTTTAAATCTCTCCCAAGCCTCAAACAGCTGCTCATCGAATTGTTGCTGGAATGTCCCAATTTCGGTCCTCAGCTTGACCGTCTTGGTAGGAGGAAAGAACTTTTTTAAGAATGCCTGGACCAAAGCATCCCAAGTGGTAATGCTCTCAGGTGGAATAGATTGGAACCAGTCCCTCGCTTTGTCCTGCAAAGAAAAAGGAAATAAACGTAAGCGAATGACATCTTCAGAAACACCATTTAATTTTACCGTCCCACAGATGTCTAGGAAGGATTTCAAATGAGAATTTGGATCCTCCATGGGTGATCCTGTAGGCACAGTCTCGAGCCATTTGAATGAGACCCGTTTTCAGCTCAAAATTGTTAGCATTGATCGGGGCATAGACAATCCTCGACTGTTGCTCTTGAAAGACTGGCTGAAAGTAGTCCCTAATAGGCTTAGGCTCCTCAGGATTAGGATTGGCCATTTGGATATGATTTTCTTTACTTTCCCTTCTAATTCTACTTAAAGTTCTTTCAATCTTCGGGTCAAAGGGAACTAAGGCCAACTCCCTAACCTTTCGCATACACCGTCACAACTAACCTAAAAAGGAAAATAAAAGAAAATGAAAGAAAATAAATTAGGAAAGAAACAAGAAAAGGAAAATAATGAATCTAAATAAGGAAAATATAATCTACAAAAGGAAAAAAATAAATAAACTAAAATGGAATGCAAAAATAAATATGACAAAAACCAATAAGGAAACTAACAAATAAGGAAAAAACTAAACTAAAAAGGAAAAACTAAAAATCTATCAATGGAAAATTCAAACAAATATGGAAAAATCTAAATATGGAAAAATTTAAGAATGGAAAAGAAAAACAATAAAGGAAAAATGCAATCTACCTAAAAACAAAAATAAAAAAAATAACAAAAAATAAAATACACCCTAAACTAAGACCGAACAATTTTTCTACGATATTAAAATTGACTAAATATGCCAATCCCCGGCAACGGCGCCAAAAGCTTGATGCGCATTTTGCTAACCGCAAGTGTACGGGTCAAGTTATAATATAGTGAATATAAATTCGAATGTCGTCCTCTGGATTGGTGTCTAGCCAAATTTTAATTACCGAAAATATTTTTGACCAATTTTATTTAGGGAATCAAATTGAATGAAAATATGATTGAATCAAACACAAAACTAAAGCAAAAAGTAACAATCTAATGGGAAGAATTAGTCTTAGGGATTTGATTTCACCAATTGGAGTTATGGATTAATAAACAGATTAACACATGCTATGATTCATAAATCTTGGAAACTAAAATCACACATATCTCTCCCGAGCATACATGATTCTCCCATATGCAATTGAACCCGATATCCCTATCTAAATCCAATAAACATACAAGGCAATAAGGCTAAGCTTTATAACAATTTCTAGAATTAACCTTAATCTCCCGATTTTTAGCTAAATTCTAGTTATGCATATTGATTACCAATTTAAATCCTCTCTCCCGAGTTAGATTCAAATATAAACATCAATCAATTTATGGCCAGTAAATCGAAAGCATTAAGGATACAACATATGCATAAATGACATCAATAGCATAAACACCGTAAATCAATCCAAAACGTGCCCAACGACTACATCAATCCCTAAGAATTAAAGCCTAGCTACTCATACAAAACGTTACAATATAGCAAGAGTCTAAAACAGCCATCAAAACTATCTAAGGTAAAGGAAAAGAGAAATAAACTCGTTGTAGGCCGAGACCGAACGTCCCCGTCACGATCCCCACGAACAATGGGTTGATTTCCACCTTGCTCTCTTTGTTTCAGCCTCCAAAGCCTCTGTTTTTCCTCTATTGTCGGCTCCAAAATGTCCCAAATTGAACTCCCCAAAAACCTAGCCGAAAGGATCATTATATAGCAAATTTTCGTCCTAGCGTCGAGACGCTACCTTCAAAAACTCGCGTTCTGGCAAGGAAACTTCGCAGCGTCGAGACGCTAAGGTCGCAGCGTCGAGACGCTGTGACCTTTATGCACCCATTATGATATGGAATGCCAGCGTCGAGACGCTAAAGAAGCAGCGTCTCGACGCTGGTCTGTATTTGACCCAAAATTGACTTTTTTCCTTGTTGAAGCTTTTTCAATCCTTTGCATCTTTTCGCGTCCCAAGCACCCGATTAACTCCATTATTGCGCCATAGCTCCAATCAACCATTTCCTACAAAATAAACATTAAGTGCAGTAAAATGGCCAATAAATCATAAAAGACTAGCTGAATTAAATAGGGAAAAATAGCTAGCTATGCTCGCTATCACCATTCTTCCAAATGGGTTAAAACATGTAATATATATCTAAAAGCAACCCTATTTAGCACAAAAGACACAAAAATCATTATATAAATAAGGTTTGAATAACTCCCTTTTGGAGAGTTATCATACCCCCAAACTTGAACTATTACGCGTCCCGAGCAATACTAACCAACCTTCCCTTAAGAATTCAAAACGTTAAACAAAGCATAGTGTTGGGCTCCTAGAGTGAGTAAAAATATAGTATAAAATACTCTAGAATTCCTGTGCAGTATACACAGTCTGCAACAAGTAATATTATCAATCCAAGGTCTGAATGAGCTTCCACTTTATCTATTTTGCGTAACTTCCTAATGGTTTCGAAGATAATAAAAATGTTGGGTTTTATAAGAATTATGCTGAAGCAAAATAAATGACAGAACAACGAGTAAACAAATAGATAGACAGATTAAAGACAGGCGTTGGTTAGGTTTTAGTGATTGTTCTAAGATATGCTCTAGCAATATTATTGATCATGCATTTCTCGCAGTATTATTAGCGGATTCCTCCCGGAACTCCGGATCTTTTGGGATGTGTTTCAACCCCAATGAAGTGCGACCGATCAAGCACTAGGCAACTGGCTATCCCTAGCTCAGTCACTGGCGTTCACCAATACACAATGATCGTAGTGTGGATAATTGCCACACACTCTCTAAATCATCCCTGAAACTAGAGAGAGCTATCCATACCGGCTGGCAGAGCGGACATAAAATAAGAATAAGCACAACAATTAACCAAAATGCAATAGTCAATATATTACTAGAGATGAAGCACAGTAATCACATTATTCCTAACCAACACCTTAAGCTACTTAGTTCATAATAGGCATAGGAATACGAATTACAATCTGAGTATGCATGTCCATAACCACAAGTTAATAAAGAAAATAAACTCCCTAATCAGCTTGCGGTAGATGGTGTTCTTGATGATCTTCAATCTCCCTATACTATTCGGCTTCCAAGGGAAAACATGGAATGACTTTGACTTTGACGGCTACTTCCTTTTATAGAAGGATGGGAGGCTTGAATTAGGTCAACTAGGACACGTGTAAGGCTCTCCTTGATCCTTTATCACGAAAATAACTCAACAGAACTCGGTTCATGAAGTTGGCTAACGAGCTGTGATGTGGCAGTTTCTGCTCCCAGTTTTGCTGCAGCATAGAATCTGCTCCCTCCAGTCGCTCAGCAGCATAATCTGCACAAAATAATTTCCAATGCTTCCATTCTTCCAAATGGGTTAAAACATGTAATATCTATCCAAAACCAACCCTAATAAGCGTAGAGGACACACAGATCTCTAATAATTGAGGCCTAAATAACTACCTTTTGGGCAGTTGTCACATAGCTTAATCAAAACAGATAATCCAACACTACCTTCAACCTTTACCTGAGCATTCTGCAAAACCAAGCTCTGCTGCAACAAAATAATTCTTCCGGCATGGACAAATAATCACCACTTTTAACTCAATTCTAAGAACTTGCCACAGCCTAGCTCTATTATCAGACATATTAAAACACATTTTTATGGGGTTTATATTTTTGTTCTTCAGACTTAAAGCAACCTTACAGTCATAAGCTCTTAAGCATGGGATGACTCACTTTATGTTGCAGTATACCCTTGCCTCAAACTCATCACCAACTAGGCTAAATACTCATTGTAAAGCTAAAAAATCCTTAGTTATTCCATCTCTTGCCCCTCAGAATGGCGACATTTTATGATGAAGCTCACCTAAGTTCTGGGAGACAGAAAAACTGTTGGATTATCATTCATCCTTCAAAACTATTGCTCCATGAATTTTCTTAGCAAATTTTTCAACAATCAAATTTTTTCAGCAAATATTTTTTTTCATTTTTTTATATTTCCTAGGTTATCTTTTGACGCAAAGACAAACTGTGGGTATCACAAATGTCTGTGGTTACTCAACAACCTAGCAAATTATTTAATGAAGGAGAGGAATGCTCGAGCAAAACAATTGGAGTAGCAAAAAGTCCCCCAAACTTGAATTATTCATTGTCCTCAATGAATCATTAATTTTATGAAATGTACCCCCAAACTTAAATATTTCTATTTGAATTTTCAATCTAAGTGTGGGACTAAGACTAAGCTTAAAGTGGATCGAATAAACCGACACTACCTCAGAATCTTCTTTGCCGCAGCAACGACCAGGCTAGAAGAAATGCTCAAGCAAAAGGTTTCTGGAGATCACAATACCTTGATCTAATTAAGCTTAACCAGTCCAAGCTTTAAAAATTTAGAAGAAAATTACTTAAGTTAGAATTACTCAGTGCCATAGAACATAAACAACTATTGGAAATTTCATTAAAAACCAAGAAATAAATTTACAGCAGCAAATATTTTGATGGCCTAGAAAAGTAATAACATAGATGTAGAGACATATGTAGAGACATATCGTAGGATCAAGTTCAAGTTTATAGTCAAAATTGTCTATAGTATAAGGATACGGTTGGGTGCTTAAGGAATTGAGAGATAAGGTATTTAAAAGTGTTTTAAATACCATGTATATGTATTAGGAATCATATACTATTAATGGCCCTAGGTAAGAATGATTAATTAGATTATTCATGATATATTAACTTGGAAATGTCCCAATTTATAACCTAGAAATCAAATTCAATTTCAAATTGAATTAAGGAAAATTGCAAGCTGAAAAATCAAGTATGAAGGTTCAATTTAGTGGATTTAGTGGCATTCCCACTCTTGCATGTTGATGCGTAGTGGAAAACAACACAACCATGCACTAGTTGCATGTGTTGTGAATTAAACACCTAGAATCCACTTTGAGTTGCATTTTCACCATGTGTCTAGTGTCATGAAGCTTGTCTTTGCATGGAGGAGGTCTATATAAGGAACTTGAATCAGATTCAAAGGAGAGAGAGCTTTTACCTACTGTTATGCTGCTGGTTTTTCCGCTCAAAGACACAATCTTCCTTAGTTCTCTCAATAGCTTGATCCTTCAAGCATTCCCTTCCTATTCCTTATCTCTATAAGACTCCCACTAGTCATTCTAAGCA
This sequence comes from Luffa acutangula, assembly GCA_036850905.1. Taxonomy (NCBI): domain Eukaryota; kingdom Viridiplantae; phylum Streptophyta; class Magnoliopsida; order Cucurbitales; family Cucurbitaceae; genus Luffa; species Luffa acutangula. Next base: position 41,847,330 of record CM072092.1, on the reverse strand, counting down.
AGGAGAATAGTAGAGAAGACTTTAGAGGTTGTCCAAGGAGCATTGGAGAGGATAACACCACAAGGAGTTCCATATAAGAGAGCTACAAAGGTTGGTGTTCTCTAACTCTCTTTTCTGCCTTTTCTAGAACATGCATGCTTTAAGAGTAAAATTGAATGTCTTAAGTGCTTTTGATCTTCAATTGCTTCCGCATGTGTAATATGTACACTTTCAATTGGTATCAGAGCATGACTAGAGCACCTAATTCATTTTAATTTTGCTGTGGTGGGTACCATTTTGAAATTGAATTTTCCGTGTGCTAAAATGGAAATGTTCTGGTAACCATGCTGAGGAAACTTCCTCAGTAGCTCTTTGAATCGCTCCCAAGCTTCGAACAGCTGCTCATCATATTGTTGCTGAAATGTCCCTATCTCGGTCCTCAGCTTGACCATCTTTGCAGGAGGGAAAAATTTCTTTAAAAAGGCCTGGACCAAAGCATCCCAGGTGGTGATGCTCCCAGGGGTAATAGACTGCAACCAATCTCGTGCTTTATCCTGCAAAGAAAAGGGAAATAAACGTAAGCGAATAGCATCCTCAGAGACTCCATTAATTTTTACCGTCCCACAAATGTCCAAGAATGATTTAAGATGAGAATTTGGATCCTCGGTGGGTGATCCTCTATATGCACAATCTCGAGCCATCTGAATAAGACCGGTTTTCAGCTCAAAGTTGTTGGCATTAATCGGTGCATAGACAATCCCCGACTGTTGCCCCTGAAACACAGGCTGAAAATAATCTCTAATAGGCCTAGGCTCCTCAGGTGGATTTTGGTCTGCCATTTGAATAATTTCTCTATTTTCCCTTCGAAGCCTATGAATTGTTCTTTCTATCTCGGGATCAAATGGTGCTACTTCTCTACTACTACGCATGCAAAATTTAAAACTACCCTAAACAGAAAAGAAAAACAATTATGGAAAGCAACAAAGAAAAGAAAACAAGTAATCTAAATATGGAAAATATAATCTAGAAAAGGAAATAAAATAGCCTAATATGGAATGCAAAAAATAAATATGGCAAAACACAAATAAAGAAACTAATCTAGAAAAGAAAAACAAGAACAAATAAGGAAAAGATTACACAACTAAAAGAAAAACTAACCTAGAAAATCGAATATGGAAAGCAAAACAAATAAGGAAAAAAATGCAATCAACTAAAAAATAAAAATACACCCTAAATTAAGATCAAACAATTTTTTCACAATATCAATTTAGCTAAATGTGTCAATCCCCGGCAACGGCGCCAAAAACTTGATAGGCAAATTGCTAACCGCAAGCGCACGGGTCAAGTAATAATAAAGTGTTCGTAAATACGAGTGTCGTCCTCTGGATTGGATTTTTAAGCAAATCAAGTATTGTGAATTATCTTGTCCAATTTTATTTAGGGATTAAAAAGGTGATGAATAAATGATGATAAAACCAAATCAAAACAAGTAAAAAGAATGGAAATTCAATTGGGAAAACTACTTAGGGAATTGATTTCGCCGATTTCGTTTAGGATTGATTTTAAGGAATAAGTTATTATGCACAATGAAATTATGAGCCAAAGACCCTTTAATCACAACTACCTCTCTCGAGTATAATTGATTCTCATGCAAATTAACCAACTTGATATCCCTATCTAAGTTTATTAACATGCAAGGCAATGAGATCTTTTAACTAATTCTAAAGTTAATCTAAAACCGTCATGAATTAGAAAGTAAACTTTATTCATGCAATCTTGAGTAAGTCTAAATCAAATCCCCTCTCCCGAGCTAGATTCGAAACTTAAATCATTCAACTAATGGCCAATTAATTGAAAGCATTAAATCAAGATTACAAACACAATAACATTGCACAACTTAAACCATAAATCAATCCATAAACTTAATCAACTACATCAATCCCTAAGCTACAAGTTTAGCTACTCATGAATGTAAATACAAGCTCAACTAAACATATGGAAGCCATAAATCTATCTAAAGAAAGGAAAAGGAAAAGAAAAACTCAATGTAGGCCGAGTCCGACGTCCCCGTCACGATCCCCACGAACAATGGGTTGATTTCCAAGTCTCTCTCTTTGTTTCCAGCCTCAAAGTGCTCTGTTCTGCCCTGTTTACGGCTCCCAAAGGTCCCCAAATCGAACTCCCTCAAACCTAGCCGAAAATAAGCTTTTATTCTGTTTTTTTTCGTCTTAGCGTCGAGACGCTGCCTTCAAAACGCGCGTTCTGAATAAGGAAAAACGGTAGCGTCGGGACGCTTCCTATCACAGCGTCTCGACGCTGTGAGATTTACGCGCCTAATCTGATATGGAATGTGAGCGTCGAGACGCTTGTTGCACGATTTTAGATTCCGCAAGCGCACGGGTCGTCACAAGTAATATAAAACGGAAAGTATTCCGAGTATCGAATCCTCAGGGATTGGATTTATTCAATTAAGTATCACGAATAATCTTGCTTAGATTTATTTAGAGAACAAAATCTAATGCCGAAAAGAATAATAAAAGAAAATTAATCTAGAAAGCAAAAGATAAATGGTGACACAATTTGATGGGATAATTCTAGAGTTGTTGATTTTATCAATTGGACCTTTAATGCTTAATCAATTAACCAATATGGATTAACAAATCATTTGATTCATAAGTCTAGAAGCCTAATTTCAAGGATTCTCCTGTCGGTCTCCTCCTATCTCATACCGTTTAATAAAGAATCTCCTTTCAGTCTCATCTTTATTTACTTAGTATGGCATTACGACCCTTCAGTACAACCTCTAACGTTATTTATTTTGTCGCATGTCACCCGGGTAAATAACCGTTAGTCATGCATTCAGTTCTAGTCTAAGCTTCTCTCCGTCGAGTTTCCACTTGGTAACAATTCATTTAATCAGTGATCAGTTGATTAAAAGCATTACGGACAAAATGCACAAATGAACAATAATGACAATTAAACCACATCAATTCATTAATTCAGCAGAGGTTCAACATCTAAATCAATCTCATGGAATTTAGGAATTTACTACTCATAATCACTAAAAATCAATAATTCCTAATCACAACAATTCTAGAAACTAAAACATAAAGGAAAAGGGAAGAGAAATGCTCATAAAAGTGTCGATCTCCTCGATCCCGCGCCGACCTCCTTCGATCCCGAGCTCCAAAGATCTTCAACAAAGCTCCAAACTCTTCCAAAAATCCCAAATTTTAGTGTAGACTCTAGAATGGGGTGAAAACCCACAAATTGGCACACCAAATATGGATGCAAAAGGCTCCTTTTATAGGCTCCCAGCAGGCGCAGCGTCGAGACGCTACAAGGACAGCGTTGAGACGCTCTGACGTCATCTTTTCTTGGGCTCCAAGACGTCGCAGCGTCGAGACGCTACTTGGACAGCGTCGCGACGCTGTCGCGATTCTGGATCTTTCCACGCGGCTGCCTAGCGTCGGGACGCTCCAGGCTTAGCGTCGAGACGCTAGGCCCTGAATCTTCAATAATGGCTCGATTTTGACTCCATTTTTGGGCCTCCAACTTTCTTTTGGCCCAAATGCTTCTTGTAATGGATTTTGGACTTTTTTCTTGACCCAACTTGATACTTTAAGACTTGAAATTCATGACTTTGGGCTTCTAATTCATTCTTCTTGGCTTTTTGGACTCGAATCTTTAATGGAATTCTCCAAATTGCTCAAAAAGCCTCCAAAATCATCTAAATTCTCTCAAAATTCCGGTTTTACTTCCTTGGCTCGGTTTTCTGAAATTTAAACAGAAAATAGCATTAAAGTACACAATTCAAGCATAAAACTAGCCAAAATTAATAGGAAAATGATGACATTTTTGCATGTCATCACACCCCCAAACTTAAATCTTTGCTAGTCCTGAGCAAAGCTAAAACCTTATATATGAATCAACTATTGCAAATGCATGACTCTAAGCTCAATGATCCAAATAATGAATTCTAACAATTAAAGGAAATATTAAAACATATTCTTTCATCACGAAATTTAAATTTAAACTCTTTATCCCTTGCGTGTGTGTGTGCGAGCCTCCTTATTAGGTCTTTACTAGCCTAGAAAAGGTTTATAAAATCCTCAGTTCATCTTCCCCCTACACTGGTCCTAAGCTCTAATTATCCAGCTTCCCAACAATCAAGAAAGCAATATCCCACTAAGGTGCCTGAAACAACGGGGTATGCCTCCCCCAAACTTGCATTTTTTTTTTTAGAATCCTTATAGATGTAGCGCCTTCGTTCTGGCTTGCCAACATTGGTGATGAAAGCATCCAACTACGAGCGCCTCATCTTTCAGGATGCTGAAGCATGCTCATTTCTTTCCAGCGCTTTCATGCAAAGGCAAACGATGGGTGTCATGAATGCCCCTGGTTACTAACGCTCTCAAGAAAGTGGAGCATTCTTTTTTTTTTTTTATATATATTTTTTTCACTTTTTTTTTTCATTTCCTCTTTCTTTTTTTTTCACACTTTTCTTTTCTTTGCAGGCTAATAAACATGATTTTTCTCCCAAGTAAAACATTACAGACTCTCATGTAGTTCATCTTTCAAATTAGATCTTAAGCCTATCGGAGTGACAACAAACATCTAGATAATATAATCCAGTTCTAAGCATTCAAAACCATATAAGCAGGCTAAGTGCTCAGCATGTGCAAGGAAATCAAAGCAAAAATTTAAATTTACATGAATATTGAACATGCTTTCATATTTCACAAAAATTGAACAAAATTCATTATCTAGATCATATCATAGACCATCCTCATCAAAACAGATGCAATAGAATCATCATGAAAATTTTTTTTTTTGCTCAAATCAGAACAGCAAAGCCTCCCCCCCAAACTTAAATCATACATTGCCCTCAATGTATCAATTATTTAGACTAATTAAGCATGCTTAAGGACAATTAAAAAGATAAAGGGAGAACGGTACTGCCCTGAAGTGCGAGAGAAAC